>PVIH01010624.1:51156-74154 GCA_004025045.1 Sigmodon hispidus
GATTGGCAGGATCAACATAGTAAAAATGGCAATTCTACCAAAGGCAATCTACAGATTCAATGCACTGCCCATCAAAATCCCAACACAATATTTTTTGGACCTTGAAAGAACAATACTCAATTTCATTTGGAATAACAGGAAAGCCAGGATTGCCAAAACAATTTTACTCAACAAAAGAACCTCAGGAGGTATCACCATCTCTGACTTCAAGCTATACTATAGAGCTACAGTAATAAAAACAGCCTGGTACTGGCATAAAAACAGACATGTGGATCAATTGAATATAATTGAGGACCCAGACATTAACTCAAAAACCTATGAACACCTGATCTTTGACAAAGAGGCCCAAAACATTCAATGGAAAAAAGATAGTATATTTAACAAATGGTGTTGGCATAGCTGGATGAAAGTGTGTAGAAAAATGCACATAAATCCAAGCCTGTCACCCTGCACAAAACTTAAATCCAATTGGATCAAAGACCTCAACTTAAACTCAGCCACTTTGAACTTGATAGAAAAGAAAGTGGGAAATACACTTCTTCGAATTGGTACAGGTGACCACTTCCTAAATATAACACCAGTGGCACAGACACTAAGACCAACAATCAATAAGTGGGATCTCCTGAAGCTAGGAAGCTTCTGCAAAACCAAGGACACTGTCAATAGGACAAAACGCAGGCCTACAGAATGGGAAAAGATTTTCACCAACCCTACAAGTGATAGAGGACTGATCTCTAAGATATATATAGAGCTCAAGAACCTAGAGCCCAAAACTTTGAAAAACCCAATCAAAAAATAGGGTACAGATCTAAAAAGGGAATTCTCCACAGAACTACGATTGGTTGAAATGCACCTGAAAAAGTACTCATCATCTTTAGCCATCAGAGAAATGTAAATCAAAACAACTTTGAGATACCACCTAACACCTGCTATATTTGCTAAGATAAAAGGCACAGATGACAGCCTATGTTGGAGAGGATGTGGAGCAAGGGGAACACTCCTCCATTGTTGGTGGGAGTGTAAGCTTGTTCAGCCACTTTGGAATGCAATATGGCAGTTTCTCAGAAATTTGAGAATCAATCTCCCCAAGGACCCAGCAATACCACTTCTGGGTGTATACCCTAAAGAGTCACATTCACACTCCAAAGGTATTAGCTCAACTATGTTCATAGCAGCATTATTTGTAATAGCAAGAACCTAGAAACAACCTAGATGTCCCTCAGCTGAAGAATGGATTAACATACTGTTTTACATCTGCATAATGGAGTACTACTCAGCAGTAAGAAAAAATGATATCCTAAAATTCGCAGGCAAATGGATGAATTTGGAGAATATCCTCCTGAGTGAGGTATCACAAACTCAGAAAGATAAGCAGGGGATATATTCACTTATTAGTGGTCTCTAAACAAACAAACAAGAAGAAAAGTCAAGCATGCCCAAGCTGCAAACCACAACCACTGAACAGCTTGGGATCAGAAACACCCTGGACTGACCCTTTGGATCCCACTCCAACTATAGGAACACCTGACTCACTCTTGAGGGAGGGGGGACATACTGAATTTGCCAGGAGTGGAGACTGAACTAAGCATTATTGGGTCAGTGGGACCATAGGATTGTCTGCTGCCTGCACAGGCAGGAGATGGGGAGTTGTGGAGAAGAAAAAATGACCTGATGTGGTGGGAGGGGGAAGGGACCTTGAATAAGAATATACAGGGATGAAAAAAAAATTCAGAGGGAAAGCTGAACACAAAGTAAATATATGTGTAGCAATCTTATTTGCATTATCACCCTTGATAAGTCATGCTTATGATTTTTATCTTCTTTATAGTTATTAACTTATCAGCATTTTAAATTCATTTTACTGTTTTTCTTGATAAATACAAAATAAATAAAGAAGAAGAAGAAAAAAGAAGTGGCTGTGGGACACTGGCAAATGCTATTACTATATTAAAATACTGTGTCTACAAAAAAAAGACTTTAGCTATTGCATAAAATAATGTACTCTCAGAGAAAAAAAATTCGAAAAAAATACTTCATTTATAGTAATTCAAAAATTTTTAAATAACTTAGAATACATATAACCAAAGAAGAAAATTATCTTTACCACAAAAAATGGCATTGAAAAAGAAATTAAAAAATGACACTAAATAATGGAATAGTAATTTCCTCTATGATTTAAGTTTTAAAATTTTGTGATATGAGTGACATGTATAAAGTACTTGAGTGGTATCATAGTGCAGTGTATCCTAGCACCCTTGTTTTATGGAGGGGGTGGTAGTGAAGGGTGCTAATAGCTGAAGCTGAGTGTAAAGAAATTTATTACAGAGTTCAGTGTCTGTTAGACCTGTACTTTTGGCTGATTTTCTAAGATTGCTTCCTAACATGAAAAATACAGTGATGCTTTTTGAACAGATAAGTGAAGAGGTGTATATGCATGCAATTACACACTATCTGGAGACAGTAGTCTTTGTGATAGATTGTTGTTACAATATGTATAATGGTGGTAGTTGAGGATTACTGTATCTGAACTTAGTGGCCACTTTATTCTCAGAAATGGTGACAGAATTTGATTTTGAGGTAGCACCTGGGACAGCGCCCAGCAATCCATAAGGAGCAATTTCTATTTCCAGTCTCGGGCCCTGTTCAGTTTGGCTTCATTTAACTTAACACACAGAGTCGAACCCTTTACTACTCCTGTGTCCTTGATATTGCTGTCACCTGCTGTGACAGGTCTCAAGGAATAGAGTTCTGGCTGGCTGTTTAGAGTTGGCTTTCCAGGCAGAATGCTATTGGTTGTCTTCTTACTATTAGTAAGTTCTCAAAGTCAGTCCTACTAAAGAGTTGTATTAGAATCTGATGAAATTTGTAAGAAAATATCTGAACATTTAAGGTGTTTTATGAAATAACATTTTCATAGCATTTTAAATATGAAACTCAGAGAAATATAATTCATTTATTTAAAATTTGCATACATGTGATTTTATTGTGAAAAGCAAAACAAGAGTATAAAAAATTCAGGTAATAGTATCTATATGTTGTGAAAAGCAGAGCAACTTAGGAACCTTTCTGGTAGGACTGACTACACTGGTAAATTTTATGTCTTAGGCTGAGTTTTGTGTTCATTGGTTTAGTAGTTATTGGTAAGAGAATTTATAAAAATAATTAAAATTACCAACATTGTTTTCCTTCTTGTTTGATCATAACATTTATTTTTTATTATTTCTCTATGCCAAGCAATATGGGAGCACTATGATTGCAAGTCTAGGTAGACAGACAGATTCTACCAGAATTCCAACAAAGTAATATTACTTACATTAGGTTATTCTCATGTCATTCCTATTTCAAAAGTGTTAGTAAAAGAAACCTAAATTAATTTTTATTATTAATTTAGCTTCCCCCTCACGTGAGGTGCCCTAGGTAACTCAAACTTGAATTTGCTACCTTAGAGAGTAGTTAGTTCTACTGTCATCATTTCAAAACCTCTGATGACATGGACTTCATATGTAAACTGAGATTGCTAGAGCTCATTGTGAGAGACAGACTTCCTCTCTGTGTTTGTAATTTTTTTCCCTTTTATTTTGCACCCTTACCCTCCATTTTACAGCACTGTGTAGATTATAGCCTTGCCTTATTTTGCTTTGAAATTTTTGCCAAATCAACTGGGCTCATTGCCCAGAGAGATTAGATTTTAAAGGCAAGTGGACAGATTAGTTCTAAGTTTGTATGCATGGGACTTTTCAGGGCCATGCTACTTATAAAAGGTTAGATCAATGGATTTTGTATCTGAAGTATCCTGAACTTGAAGAAAGCCTTCCTTAGCCCAAATACAAGCTCCAAATATTTATAGCTGCTTAAGACTTGCTTAGATCTCTCTCTTTGTTATTTTGTACAACAAAGAGTCAGGACACTTGTCCTTTCCCCCTTGGTGTTAGCAGAAATTTCTGGTGCATCCAGCTCTAGCTCCAGACCCACAGTCCCACAGCCACTTAGCTCCAAATAATCATACAAAGGCTTATCTTAATAACAAACTCTTTGGTCTATGGCTCAGGCTTCTTGTTAGCTTGCTCTTGCATCTTAACTTAGATCATTTCTACTAATCTATGTTTTGTCACGTGACTCATGGTACATCTTGTTTTCTTGGCAGGAGATTGAAGGGTCTCTGTCTGACTCTGCTCTCCTCCTTCATCTTTGCTTGGACCTGACTATAAAATGTCTTGCCATAGGCCAAAAACAGTTCTTTATTATCCAATGATAATTCACAGCATAAAGAAAGACATGCCATTATCACCTTGGTTAAAGAATGAAGTGAAATAAATATAGAGAATGTTACAAATAAGTAACTGTCATCCTGATATACTATGCTTATCATCAGCTTTTCTTTGATTCTGATCCCTTTCATTCATTTACCAGAAGACTTCTGATGATGTGTTTCTCTAAATATATTTAAGATGCAGCCACTGCTCTTTTTTGTTATCACAACCTAGCAGGAGATACCATTTTCTTTCTTTGACTGATGTATCTATTTCTGTTACTGAGTCTTCCACTCCAGACATTCTCTCTTCCATCTCTTGGATTCTGTTGGTTATGCTTGTATCTGTAGTTCCAGCTTTTTTCTTCAGATTTTCTATTTCCATCTTTGCCTCATTTTGTGCCTTTTTTATTGCTTCTATTTCAGCTTTTAGTTCCTGGCATGTTTCTTTCATAGATTTGTTCATCTCTTCCAATTTTTTTGTTTGTATTTTCCTGTATTTCTTTAAGGCTATTTTTCATATCTTCTTTGAGAGCTTCGATGATCATCAAAAAGGAATTTTTGGTGATGTTTCCTTCTGTTTCCTCTTCATTGCTCAGTTCAGGTCTTGTATTTGTAGGATCGCCACTTTCTTCTGGAGTTACCTTGTTGTTCTTTATATTATTATGTAAGTTTTTGCACTGGCGTCTGCCCATGGCTTTAGTGGTTTACGGTTAGGTGGCTCCTGGTCAGTTGTGACACTTGGGCTTGTGTGCCTCCTGTGACCACTGAGGAAATGGTCTGCTCAATCACTACTTCTGCACTGTGCAGGGGACTGAATTTCAAGCCTTCAATCTTTCTCTGTGTGACCAATTGGAGGCCGGGTGGCAGCTGTGCAAACTCCCTCAGCAGCAGCTGGGGGGACTGTGACAGGCAGAGTCCAAAGCCTTCAGTGGAATTTAAAACCTTTGTGATAGGCCTCTACCCATTTTTATTGCTCCTGGTCATTCCATACTGACCTTCAGATTTTGAGTCATGATCTTATAAACACAGAGATCATTTTAATATGTTACAAATTAACTCCTCTTATTCATAAGACATGATAATTCAAGAAAATAATTTCAAAGGTGCAGAAAGAGAAATGCAAGCCCATACCTACTGGGAAGAAGGACGATATCTCCATGATGTTAAGCTACTTTTGCTTTTCTTACAAAAAAAACTGTTTAAAGAGAAAATAATATTTTTAGGGATGTATTTAGTAGTAGAGTGGAAAGTATGCTGATGGATGTGATTGGGGATATTCCTCAGGTTATGTAAATTGGCAGGATGACATCATATACCTCTGACTAGTGTATACCTGTTGGTAATAGGTAGAGAAATTTAATATGTTGCCAGATGTTTGTTAAACATTTTTTTTAGTGCTTTGATGTTTTGAGTTGAGTTGATTCACCTGTGTAAATGGAAAGTATAATTTAGTTTTGAGTAATTGTTATTCTCTTAGGATACTTGGACCAAAAAATTATTAGAGTGATTACATATATAGGTATATATGTAAATTGATTCATTAAAGACATCCACATATAGAAATAATTATAAATATCTAATTATATCTACCATTCTTTCTACATAAGTGGAAAAATCCATATAAATGCATATAACACTGATATTTATATGTATATACACATTGATACAAATATGTAGATATTCTGCACATACTACCTTTTTATTTATGTTGTTTACTTCTGATAATTGAATTTTATAGTGTTTTTTAAATATTGAATAAGCAAGAAAAAGAGCTAGTGTCTCCCAATAGCTCAGGTCAGCCTTCTCTGTGGGTCTCCTCATAATGATCCTGAACCTTTTGCTCATAGTCTCTCTTTTCTCTCTCTTCAGCCAGACCAGTAGCTCGACATGTTGCTTGGCTATGGCTTTCTGCATCTACCTCCATCAATTGCTGGATGCAGGTTCTGTAATGGCAATTAGGATGCCAATTATAATGGCAATTTGATTATAGGGGAAAGCCAGTTTAGGCACCCTCTCTATTTCTTGGAGTTTAGCTAAAACTTGGGTTCATCTTGTTGGTTCTTGCTTGTTTCCTTAGTACCAGGTTTCTTTCTAACCTCACAGTGACTCCCTGTGCTTTCAACTTCTCTGCTATCCCTTTCTGTTGCTTCCCCCACTTAAACATTCCATTCTCTCATGTTCTCTTTCCACTTTCCCTTGCTCCCTCCAGTATGATTCCAATTTACTCAAGAGATTTTCTCCTTTTCCACTTCCCAGGGGGATCTATGGATGTATCTCTTAATTTCTTCCTATTACTTAGCTGCTCTGGGGTTGTGGATTGTATGCTGGTTATCCTTTGCTTTATATCTAAGATCAGCTTAAGAAGGAGTACATATCATGTCTATCTTTCTGGGTCTGTGTTACCACACTCAGAATGATACCCTCCAGATCCATCCACTTGCCTGCAAATTTTAGGATGGTATGACTAATTTTCTTTTCCAGAGAAGGAGAGAAAGGGGGCTATGAAGAGAATTATTTACATCATTGGCTCTGAGTCTGAGAGATGGTATTTTCTATTATCCATTAATAACAGATTTGCCAGTTCAAAATAGCAAACTGTGGAAGGACAGAATACTGAGAGGAATACATGCTTTTCCTCAAAGAACTTATATTTGATTTTCTAAGGCCTAATACAAAGTTGTTAGTTCATGTCAGTAATTGTTAATACCTGATGAATGACAGATATGGAGTTATAATAATTCTTCTGTTTTCCTCTACAAGATAGGCAAGACACATAAAATGTTATGATTTTTTTTATTCCATCTAGTATTTTGTGGCCACTAACTAACTTGATTTTTTTTTCACTTTTTATATGAGTTTTTTTGTTTGTTTGCTTGCTTGTTTGTTTTTCCAGATCAACCATAGTTACCTTTCTCTCCCCTCATCCACCTTACTCCCTAGCTTCCCCCAAACCCCTTAAACCTGCAGTGATGCTATACATTTAATCAAATCAGTATAGATTCTCGAAGAAGAGATCCACCCACAGTCATTGGAGGAGGATCAGAGAGTGGTAATTCATACATTTAATCTCAACATGGGGAAAGACTGGGAGTGGTGACCTATGCCTGTAATTCCAGCAGATCTGAGTTTGAGGCTAGATTGGTTTACAGAGGGAGTTCCAGTGGTGGTGTCATGCCTTTAATCCCATAACTCCAGAGACAGAGATCTTTTTGTATTTCTGTGAGTTTAAAACTAACTATCAAACAGTAGTAGCCCACATCTTTAATCTTACCCTGGATGTAATACCATTGGGTAAAGAAGGCATTTAAGGTAGATGAAGGAAGACAGATTAGGCATTAGAAGTAAAAAGGAGTGAGGCTGGGGAATCTGGAAGGTAGCTGGATGAGTTTTGACTGTGGTGTTTTCTGTCTTTGGTATTTCAGCTTTTCCCTGATATCTGGCTCTGAGTTTCTTTTAACCAGAATTCGGGCAACACTAACCATTTACTCTTCAAACAATATAAGGCCTCCCATGAGGAGTCAACAAAGTCTGGGATATTAGGTTGAAGCACGACCCAGCCCCTCTCCCTCCATATCAAGGTTGATCAAACTATCCTTCTATAGGGAATGGGTTCCAAAAAAGCCCATTCATGCAGTAGACATAAATCCTGCTCATGCTGCCAGAGGTCTTACAAACTGCTCAAGCCACACATCTGTTATCCATATTCAGAGGGCCAGGTTCATTCTCATGCAAGTCCCCCAGTTGTCAGTCTAGGGTCAGTGAGCTCTGCATAGCTTGGATCATCAGTCTCTGTAGGTTTCCCCATCATGATCTTGACCCCTTTGTCTGTATAATCCCTCCTCTTTCTCTTCATTTGTACTCCAGGGCCCTAGCCCAAAGCCCAGCTTTGAAACTCTGCATTTGCTTCCATCAGTTGCTGGATGAAGGTTCTGTGATAATAATTAGGGTAGTCATCATTTTGACTACAAGGGAAGGCCAGTTTTGACACCCTTTTCACTATTGCTTGGAGTCTTATCTGTAGTCATCCTTGTGAATTTCTGGAAGTTTCCCTAGCACCCTGTTTCTCTTTAGCTCCAAAATGTTTTACTCTGTCAAGATATCTATTTTGTTTTTCTTCCTCTCTGTCCCTTTCCCAACTCTACAATCTTGTTCCCTCATATTTTCTTCCCACATCTCTCTCCCACTATGCTCCCAATTTGGATATTTCATATATTTCCCCTTCCCAGGGGAGGTTCATGGATGTCTCTCTTAGTGTTCATCTTGTTACCTAGCTTTTCTGTGGTTGTGAATTATATCCTGGTTATTCTTTGCTTTATGTTTAATATCCACTTATGAGTGAATTCATGCCATGTTTGCCTTTCTAGGTTACCGCACTCAGAATGATTTTATTCTACTTTCATCTATTTGTCTGCTATTTAAAGATGTCATTTTTTGCACTGATGAATAATATTTCATTATGTAAATATACCACAATTATTTTTTTAATCTATTCTTCTGAGGAAGGACATGTAGGTTGTTTTAGGTTATGTTGCTATGAACATAGTTGAGCAAATGCCCTTGTGGTATGAATTTACATCCTTTTTATATAGGATCAAGAGCAGCATTGTTGGATTGTTGTAGAAAGTTTCCAGGCCCGTTTGGGCCAGAGGTTTGTACCTGGCCCGAGGCAGCTTTTGTCCCCCAAAGAAATGAACCAGACACTTATATTAATTTCATACTGTTTGGTCCATGTCTCAAGCACATTACTAGCTAGCTCTTTCATCTTAATTCAACCCATATCTTGTAATCTACCTGCCACGTGACCCAGCCCATGGCTCACCTGGATTTCTTACATGTTTCTTCCTGGAGGGTCAGAAGGAGACTGACTAACTCCACCCTCCTTCTACCTGCCTGTGCTCTGATACTCCACCTACTTCTACAGTGCTCTAAATAGACCAAAACAGCTTCTTTATTTACAGCATACAGAGAACATTCCACCACACTGGATCATAAGGTACATTGATTCTCTGTTTTCTAAGAAACTACCATACTCATTTCCAGAATGGCTATAAAACTTTACACTCCCAACAACAACAGATGAGTGTTCATTTTGCTTCATGTCTCCTCCAGCATAGGCTGTCATGGGTGTTTTTTTTATCTTAGCCATTCTGACAGGTATAAGATAGTATATCAGAGTCTTTTATTTGCATTTTCATGATTTCTAAGGATGTTGAGAACTTCTGTAAGTGCCTTTTGGCCTTTTGAGATTCATCTATAGGGAATTCTCTGTTTAGACTGTATTCCATTTTTAAATTGGGTTATTTGGTATTTTGATATCTAATTTCTTGAGATCTTTATATATTTTAGAGTTCAGCCCTATGTTAAATACAGAGTTAGTGAAGATCTTTTCCCATTCTGTAGTCTGTTGCTTTGTCTTACTGACCATATCCTTTGCTTATAAAAGCTTCTCTGTTTCAGGGGATCCAATTTATTAATTGTACCAATGGTGTTTTATTTAAAAAATGATCTCCTGTGCCAATGTGTTCAAGATTAATTCCTGCTTTCTCTTCTACCAGGTTCAGTGTAATGGGATTTATATTGAGGTTTTTGATTCACTTGGACTTGAGTTTTGTGTAGGGTGATAGATATGAATCTATTTGTCTTCTACATGACACCATTCAGCTAAATGGATTTTTGAAAAGCAGTAAATTACCATGAACTTTAAGAATAGTACTTATAAGAAGGTACACTTTTGAAAGGAGACATTATATTTATTATATTGCAAATACTTCTGCCACATACTTTTTTTTACATTCAGAAATAACAATGGAAATAAGAAACAATTAAGAATGATTAGATTGGGCCCTTGCTGTAAAAAATTTAGAAAATAATAAATAGTTTTTTATTTAAAAAGTTACCAAATATCTTTGTTTTATATATAGATAAATGTATCTACTACCCCCATCACAGAACCTTCTTTCTGCAGCACATGGATGCCATCACAGAAAAATCACAACTGGGCATAATGCAGAGATCATTAGACCTTTGAAAACCAAGAACCAATAGACACAGTTACATTATAGTTCTTGCACCTATGTCAGGAAAAATTACAAAAGAGGAGAAAGATAGATTGTAGGAGCCAGCATACAAACCCTTAAAATTTTTAGCAAGTTCTTTTACTGATATGATATTCGGGTGAATGAGACATGTGATAAATTATGGACTGTTAGTGAAGAGAATAGCATATGCCTTTCACTTCTTTTTCCTGTTTCCCAATTTTCCTTAGAAGATGTCAATCTCTTTTGTATTACTTGCAAGATGTTATATGTAATGGAAGAGAGATAATAACAACCAGACTTGTGTCTTGCTTATTTTTTATCATTGAACATATATTTGAAAATCTTGATGTGACATATTTTAAATCAGAAAAGCTGTGTGTAGAAGAAAATAATTTCACTTTGATAAAAGTCTTCTTTATTCAAAATGCAATTTTCAACACAGTCCTGAAGTTTGTCTTTCCACTTGTTTGGTTACACATACCTGCTCATAGTCTCGAGAACAGTCTAGTCTCTTCAAAACATTGCTCCTTGAAATTCTTGGGTTTTTTTTTTTCTACTTTGAATCTAATTTCTTGGAAATTTACATTGCCAATTTCTTATTTTTAATATTTCATTTTAAATCTTAGCTCTACCAAAAATATGGCTTATAACAACATTGTCTCTGTAGCTCTGGTTCCTGAACCCCCGATAGTCCTAAAAGAGCATCTTGTGTTATTACCTCCTAACTGTATCACAGTCTGTAATTATCTTGTCTCTTCATTTTATTTCTTGTTTATTGCTCATGATCCACTGAAATATGATAAAGAAGGGCCTCTGTCATATTAGTGTGGTATGTGTACCATCTTTCTCAGCATATGATCAGGATCAATGTGTTTCTAAGTGTCAAAGAATAGCCATCAATAAACTGGTCTTGGAAGGGTTCTGATTAAACCTTTATCCTTTCTATATTTCTTTGTTAATCTTTTTACTACAAAGTTACATAGAATATGAAATATCTTTAAAATCTAAAAGACAGAATATGATGGCTCTTTTGTTTTGTCATTAATAACTCTAGAGACATGTTGAAGCCATTAGAGCCTTTGCCTCCGCATGAAATTCCTATGGCAGCATACATTTTTCAGAATGCATTATTTTTATTTCTCATTTTCAGACTACTTTTTTTTTTACTGTGGATAGGCAAGCCACTATCTGGGAAATATGAGAACTATGAACAGCAAAATATTTTCTTAGAGTTATTCAACACTAAAAACCAATTATTATTTCAATGATATTAAAAAGAATGCTAGCACAAGGGAGAGAATCAAGTTAACAGTGACAAGGCATTGACTAGATAGTGGTCAAATAACAGGTGGCCATATTTCTTACATCACCATTCTTAATCCTTACATGAAAGTGTCTAGATGTTTATAATCAAAAGATGTAAGTGAATAAGAAACAGTATGTGACTTTACTTGAGAACCATAGAGGTATTAAAATAAAATTGCATACAGTTACCTTCTTTACAGAATTATTGTTTTGCTTATAAAAATTTTAAATATTTCTACTAACATGTATGAATATTTGCATTTAAAACTTTGGTCAAAATATATTTAATAACTTTAATTTTACAAATTTATAAAGTACTGTTTTAATGATGCTTCCTTTTATTTCACCCTATACAAATATTAATCAGTCACTTATATTGGAGTATATGAGGAAACAAACCTAACTGCCATTGTAAAGAATAGGTATAATTACAGTATGTTGTATCTTCAGCAATAGGGTTTTACCCTCAAGTTATGGAGGTTAATCAAGAATGTGGGATCCTATTGACTAACAGTTCATGAGGCAGTACATTCTGGGTACAGAGGTTATTACTTGTTAGCATGTCCTGTCTAGTTGGAGTACTGTTCACTATTATAAAGTAACTCTATTAAAATTTTATATATTTGCATTTTCTATTTACATGGAATCTTCTACAGTAGTAGGTTTTAACATGGCTTTTAATAAAGACCTTCAGTGTTAGCTGTCCCTCTGTATATTTCTTCCTCTACCATGCTCTCTGCTTCCTTATACCAACTAAGTATTTCTATTCTACTAGTCCTTCCCATTTGTATTATTATACTCTGTGTTTCCTCCCTTGAAAGAACCCTTCTCTCTCATGCCTCTTAACTACTTTCTTAAATTTTATGAGTATCCAAAATGAAATACACACATATAAAGAAGTAAAACTAACATCTACATAAGAAAGACAAGCTGTAGTGTTTATCTTTTGTATCTGGGTTACCTCACTCAGGGTGATTGGTTTTAGTTTTTCTATTTACCCATAGATTTTATAATTTCAGCTTTTCTTAACACTGAATAATATTTCATTGTATAAACACGTCACACTTTTATTACACATTCATCAGTTGATGCACATGGTAGGCTATTTATTTGCCCCTGACTATTATTGATAGAGCGGCAATGAACATGGAAGAGCCAATATCTTTGTAAGATATATAAAGTGTATGCCTGTAGTTGTTCAGTTTTTTTTTTTTTTGGCTCTCATAAATTGACATGACCAAGGCAATTCATAGAACAATAGCTTGATTTGTGCTTACAGTTCCATAGGGATGATTCCACTGAAAAGGAATGGTGTCTTGTAGCAGGACTGGCAAAAAGAAGGAGAAGCCATGAGCTCACATCTTGAATCACACACATACAGCAGGGAGAACAACCTGGAAGTAGATGATATTTCTTACTCTTAAAGTTTCTTCCTCCAGTGATAAACTTGCTCTTACAAGGTTGCATCAAGTAAACATCATGAAACATCACAACCAACTGGGATTAAGTATTCAAATGGGGCAAAAATATTGGAATAGCTATAATTATTTCAAGGAAACTGTCTCTGAACATAACTGCAGTTAAACATATAAACTCATCAATAATTTGACAGAATGTACAAGATCTGAAAAATATAGACAAAATCTAGCATACATGGCAGGGAAAGTGGTAAACAAAAGCAAATGAGGAGATATTGACACCTAGAGGAAAATTCAGGAGTGGAAAATTCAGTCTTCCCTGGTGATGTGACCACCTTGTATGCAGACAACATTCCAGAGGCTCCACACTCAAAAGATTTCCTGGCAAACAAATATGAAATTAATGCAGAAAAAACACAAAAGTAGTAGTCTCAAGGTTAAGATTAAAGAGATGGTATAAGGTGTTTTTTTATTAGACTAGTTAGGGAAAGCAAGTGAATCTGTTGAAAATATATTATTTTGAACATTAATTCTCCAAGAATTAATAAATTAATTTTAAAATTTAATAGTTATTAGTTGAGCGATAAAATACTGTTTAAAAAAAGAATTGTGGAGAGGAAAAAAGCATAAAATATGTTGATCTGAAATGAAGTATCTATTATGGTAATGCATGTAATCAAGTTATATAAATAATTATAGTAAATATGGGTATACTAAGTACTCCAATTAGGTGATTATCACTGCTAGGCTGAAAGATAATTTAAAAATGAAATAGAAAATTTCTCATGATACTTTAATGTGAGACTTATACACTTAAAAGCTGAGGACTAATAGAGTTGAACATTTAATAATTTTAAAACATATATCAAGCAAAATAAGCCTCCCTAAAAATATGGGTTATTGGTTATACTAATACTAAAATACATTCTAAGCAGTTATTGCAGATATGAAAAGTGCTTCATGAAATAAATGTGTATTTTCTGTATAAATGCAATTACATAGCTATATTTACTGTAACCAACATGCTTCATAAAAATAAGTTAGAGGAGGAATAATATATTTTGAATCTTAGTTTCTCAGAGTTTTAGGCCATCATGGTATAAAAGTGGCAGCATACACTAGAATTAGTTCATATTGTAAAGACCCAGAAGCAGAGAATAAGGGAATAGTTGCTATGTTTAACCTTTAGAGTCACAGGACCCCCTTCTAAAGTTTCCACAGGTTCCCAAAATAGCACCATTAGTTTAGGGTCAAGTTCAAAATATGAGCTTGTGGAGACATTTTAGATTCAAACAATAACATACAACATTTTGATTTTAGATCTTTTGCTAACTAGATTTCAATAAAAATTATAGTGGTATATGTCAACTATTTATAGTATGCACATGAAGAATTATTTGGCCAATATTCATAGTGCTGGACATAGGAAATATCCCAAGATTTTCAGAATTAATTGATATTTTATTTTGTAATTGGCAATGCTGATAACACCAGTTCACATAAATATATGTGAGTATATTGTTCAATTTATGTATGAAGTTTATTTTATGTGATTTTTGTTTGTTTGTTTTGGGACAAGGTCTTTATATGTTGTTCAACTATCCTAGAACTGCCTATTTAGACCTGAGTAGTCTCTTCTGCCTCCTGAGAGTTCAGATTTAATAACTCTAACTTAAAAATTTTAAAAATCCAACATACTAATAACACAACTCAAGAATATGCTAATTTGATGCTTACATGTTGTAGAATGATGTCAGGAAAACATGACTTTCTTTTCCATAATTAAACAATTCTTTCTACATGAGCAGATATCTTTGAATATACAGTAAAAATGTTGTAATTCATAGCATACCATAGTGTCTAATCTCTGCCAAGATATTTCAGCAGCTTTATTTGGCATTATGTGTTGTCATGGCATATGCAGTGAGATGTGCATATGTTCTTATTTTCCTCTCAAGGCTATGGTGAAGTTGTGTGATATTGTATGGGTGAGCCCAGGCAAAAACATGTTGAATTCATTATGTATTTGAACTTCAATTTTATTTTGGTGGTTATATGTTAGATATCTTCCATTGTGGCCAATTTTTTTCAAGACTTTCACTTCTGACTATGGGCTCTATATGACATAATTTGAAAATTTTTTGACCTTTACATTAGGTTTATCTATAAATATAGATGAAGTTTAGAAGAAAATGTATTTATATTTTAATAATGGACATAAAACAAACATAGAACCTTTGTTACTTGATGAAGACAGAATTGTGTCCTCTACAAATTTCTAGGTTAAATCCTCATCATTAGTATGTTGGTATTTGTTGCTAGGGCTTGCAAGATAATTGCCTTTTAGAGAGGGTATAAAGATGAAGTCTTCATGGTGGAATTAGTGTCCTCATGAGGAGAGACCAGAAAGCCTGCACCTCTTTGTTACTCTGTGAGGACACAGAAAAAGACTGCAGTCCCTCAAGTGCAAATAATTACGTTTCCTTTCTTCCCCCCAGAGACGAAACCAGAAAAACCATTCTGTCTAATTCAGTAGTTATCTTGCCTCATCTTTTCCTGTCTCCATGCTTCTTGGCCCAAGTAATATTCAAACTAATACATAATGTTCCTATGCTTCAAACTCTTCTGTGGGTTCTTGTAAGTTTAGAAAAATAGAATACTTTGTCTTGTCACAGTATTTTATTCTGCCTATGCCACTTTCAAACCCTGCAGTTTCTTGATAAGATATATTTGAATCAAAAACATTTCATTAGTCACCACACTGTCCTGAGGATGCTGAGACTCCCTCTCTTGCTAACCCTTAAATTTCTAAGGCAGCACTTTCTCTAGATATCATTTATTCTTTCCCTTTGTTGCACTGATGAGTTTCCGAATCTTTATTTGTTACTTTTATTTTAATGTCTCTATGTTTTACTTCATTCTTCTTATTAACATGGGAATGTTTAATTACCTATGTGTTCAATTATTTAATGTCTGGAAAAGACCATTTTGTTTGGTACCATATTCTTATCCCCAAAAAAAACTAATTTAAAGTTCCTTACTAAGGATGCTATAGCTGCTCAGTAGTTGGTGAAGGATGAATGCCAGGTAGTACCCACAATGAACATGGGCATATTATATTCTAAGAGGACAATCTTATAGCTATGTGAAACTGAATGGGGGTGGTAGTAAAGGAGTTCAGTTGGCTGATGAATATGAGCATCTATGAAGTTGTCTGTAAAGCACTATGTGATACCAACTGGTGCAGTGGTAACCTCAGGGAATACTAATACACTAATAAGTCAGCTGTCCTGGATGTCATAGAATAGATTCACAGATAGATTTAAACTTTATTGAGTTCTTTTTAAGAAACATGCAGAGAGAGAGAGAGAGAGAGAGAGAGAGAGAGAGAGAGAGAGAGAGAGAGAGAGCTGGGTTAATACATGATGTGGTGAGCAAGGAGAGTAAAGACCACACACTTTACTTTTGGAAATATGCCTACATTAAATAATTTCACATGGATATTAATATTCTTTCTTCTTTCTAGTGTTAAATCCATAGGCAAAAGTGCCTTGGTCTAATAGTACAATTTTCCTGTATCAAAGTAATTGAAAAAATATGGAGAATTATAGTTTGGGAAAAATTTAGTTAATATCTGGATTTCATATGTGTTTCTTGGTTTAAGATCACATAGAATAAAAATGGACTTTATTGTTAGTAGGCTGTTAAATTTAAAATTCATGACTTTTAAGCATTATGTATATTTCTAATACTTTGAACATTGCAGCACCTTTTGTAAGTTTAATCTCAGGGAGACTGAGGATATAGGGTTTTCAGTCTTCTCTGTTTTATAGATATGCACTTTATTCCAACAAGTTTTTTATGCTTTATATATTTGAGTGCTTGTATTTAACAAACCCAATAATTTCTCTGTATAATATAATATTTCGGTTCACTGGTATGTTTTGCATATTTCAAAATTCTTTTAAAAAGTGTTTGCCTGAGCTCTATGTACTGCACTTATTCTGTTAATAACATTGAACATTCTCAGAAAGTACACATTGTGGGAAGGTATGTGGCATGTCTAATATGAGCATATTATATTATGGTGTTCCTAGGATAAACTCGTAAATAGATTGGGGTGAATAGTGAATGAGACCAATGGGTTAGTGATAGTTTCTTAAGTTGGACAATTTATTTTAGATCAAGTCCATGTTAATAAAACCATGAACATGAATGAGAGGCAGCAGTGAAAACTTCTGTTGGAACTAGATGAAATCTAAATTGAAAGATTGACCAAAAAACATCCCTTCTGTGCAATACAGAAAATAAATTAGTAAGAGGTATTAGGAAAATGTCCCTGAAAGGAATGATCAAATCTCTTCAGGAAAGGCTAATGTATACAATACGGTGGGAATATGTGTTAAAATGTGTAATATGTGTTTTGCCTTTGCTGGTGAAAATGGAAAATGGTATTGGAACTTAATAGGAAGACATAGATGGGAGCAGAAGGGTGTTTTTGCAGGGCAAACAGAATGAGAGCAAGTTCAGGAAGAGACAGAACAATCATGTCTTTTTTTCTCTTTTTTTCCTTATGAATAGTCTCATTTTTTATCCATGTATCTCCTTGCTCAAACTCCCTTCCCCGTCATGTCCCTCCCAGTCACTCTTTCTTCTCCCCTTCTCCTTATCTCCTCCCCAGCAAGGGCAGGAGGTCCCAAGATCCCAAGGTGGCTTAGTTCAGCATCCACTCCAGGCTAATCTGCTTTCCTCACCTCAACATCAAGTCCGGGTCAGGTGTTCCTCTGAAGGGAATGAGCTCCAGTGTGCTGGTCCAAGGTGTTTCAGATCCCAAGCTGTTCAGTGCTTGTGGTTTGAAGCTTGGGAATGCTTTGTTTTTGTTTAAAGTCCACTAATGAGTGAGTACATCCCCTGCTTATCTTTCTGGGTTTGTGATACTTTACTCAGAAGGATATTATCCAAATCCATCCATTTGCCTGCAAATTTTAGGACATCATTTTTTCTTACTGCTGAGTAGTAATCCATTGTGTAGATCTTTCAATAGATGGAGCTATTTCCTGCTCCCTATCATGTCCTGTGGAGTTACTACAATTCACAGTGGATAGAGAAGTAGTGCACCCAAAGATGACAGATTCCAAGTATTGGTTTCTCTTTCTCAACAATGAGATTTTAAATAGTTCTTGATGACCTTTACAGAGGACTTCAAATGTTTCTCTAAATGTGAGATCCTGCACATTTTTGCAAAAAGAAGATTGATTATCCCAAGAGTTGGTTTAGATATGCCTTGTACCAAGTGTTGATTTGATTTAAGGAGCATGGCTACTTTATGAAATTCCTTGTATGGTTCAGTTCTGTTTCATCAGTCACCCCTGCATGCCTCTCCTACAATTAGAATTTAGGCAATTAGGAGGTTCATTGAGAATTTTCAATATAGGAGTGAGAAGTTATGCTATTTGTACTAACCACCAAACAGAAATAGAACAATTTGAGGAAGGGCCAAAATAAAGTTAACTACTGATGTTCAGAGATAATAACTTGACTCCGTGAAAAAGGAACTAATAGAGAATTGGAAATAGGGGAAGAAACTGGTAGAAAGATGTGCATGCAATTAAATGCTCTGCTGTGTAGATGGCACATTTTTCTCTGTGTGTATTCTTCTAACATTGACACACACAACTCATAAGACTTTCAGAAGCTGTAACCTAAAACTCCCTCATTCCCAGACTTGTCTGTTGATACAACTTCAGTCAACCCTAACCTGCTGTCTTTTTCCCTGGCTTTAGGCCATTCTCAAAAGATATAAGGTCAATTTAACTCAATTGAACTGATTTGACCCATTTGTGTTTATTGATTGTTTGGTCACTGATTAAGCACTTCACTCTCTACCTGCTATACTTCCTCATTACCTGAGCTGAAAAGAATGGTTTGAGTCATGTATCTCTGCTCAGCTTGAAAGGCACCTGCCTATGGTAGAATGTTGGATGCTGCCTTAAAGAAAGGTGTTTCCTTTCTCTGTTTTCTGATTGTTTAAGGAAAGAAACCAAAGCTGAGTTCAGTTTCTCACTCATTTGCCAATGGAAGTTAAGTTTAATAAAGGTCATAAATTAGAATTTTAATTTGATCTAAACATAACATTACTTCACTATTTTCTTAAATGATGACATCTAGGTATTTTCTATCAAGTAACAAAACTTCTTGGCCCCTGTTCTAGCTTTCTTCATTGAAAGTCCTGGTGAATCTTGTAACTCTCTGGCCTACCTGAGTCTGGAAAGTCATGAGTTTCCAGAGACTTTTAAGTTTTGTTAGTTCTCTGTGCTTTATGAGAGCCTCCCCCCCCCATTCCAAGAAGGAATATTTCAGATTGAAGGATATAGTCACAGCATGTCTGTTAAGGGGCAAATGTAAAAAAATGATTGTATTTGTCCTAAGAGCATTGGGAAGACACTTAGAAAAGATAATCTATATAAAAGGGCTTTTATGTTAAATTTGTAAATATTTTAAATATCTTTGTTGTTGGTTTTGTATGTGAGAAGAGACACACACACACTACCAGGGCCACATGAAAGTTTATTCAAGAGAGTTGCCAGGCAAGTACAGTAGCAGAGAAGCAGAAGAGAGAAGAGACAGACTGCAACATGAAGTCTCCTTTTAAGACAACTGGCGGGCACAAATTTACACAGCCATGCCTAGGGGCGTGACCTCCATACACTGCATTCTGCTGGTGCCATGTTGGCTTTACCACTTGGTGGCTACATGCCAGGAATTCTTATTTCACCCAGCACCGTGTTGGGTTCACCATGTGGAGTGCCAGGAATCCTTAAATTTGTAAATATCACAGTCATTTTAGACTACAAATCTTTGAGATTTGGAAAATATGTATGTACACACACACACACACACACACACACGCATACATACATGTTTTATCTATTCTAACACTGCTACCTTGAAAGTGGTTTGATCTCCTAAACTTTAGTTTACTTCCCCATTCTGTGGTATTTTGAATGTGTTTCTCATACTGTTGCTTTTGGATGAAATCTGCCATATCCTAAGAACTCAATGAATACTTTGAACATTGTTATCGCTGTCATTATTTGAAATTAGCAAACATGCTGACAATTGAAAATATTGCTTTTTTACTTGCACTTAGTATAGAATAATTTTTCTTATATCTGATTGGGGATGATTTTCTTCTACTCTTAAAAATATTACATATTAATTGTAAAAGCATAAAATGTTCTATTTTGCTTTTGTATGTGTGTGCATTTCATTCATGTAGGAAAACATTTGTGAAGGTGGATGCACATGAGTGCTTGTGAATGTGGAAGCCAGAGGTTGATATGTGTTTTCACTGATGACTCTTGACCTTGTTTGTGAGGACAGGCTCTCTCAATTGAATGCAGAACAAACTGATTCTGGTAGCCAGGCTATCCAGTTTGCCCCAGAGAGAATACCTGTCTCTGCTCCCTGAGTACTGGGATTGCAGGTGGACTTTTGCACTTGCTGGCATTTTCATGAGTAGTGGAGATTTAAATTTAAGCTCCCCTACCTGTATGGTAGCACTTTACCAACTGAACCAATTTTAAGTCAAATAAATCATTTTTAATTGAACACTACTTTTCAAACTGCATAAATATCTTACATTGATTATGTCACAGAATTAGTTCTATCATCACAAATAAGTTAATGCTGGAGTCATATTTTATTTTATAAATACAAGTGTTGTTCCAGCATGTATGTGTGTGAAACACTTGTGTTCCTGATGTTAACAAAGGCTAAAAACAGCATTTGTTCCCCTAGAAATAAAATTGCAGACAGCTGTGAACTTCTGTGGGTACAGTAAGCACATCTAACCACTGAGCCAGCTCTATATAGTCAGATTTTAAAAACATTTTTTATGTCATCAATGTGTAGTTAAGCAACGCATTTTAGTAAAGGATGGACTTTATTTTTTTCTAGTGTGTTTGTGTGTGTACAGCTGCATGAGTACATCTCCACAAATGTGCAATCCACCAGCTTCTCAGTGGAACCTGCTGCCAATTTCTGTTCTCCAGGTTATTACAGCCAAAATGGCAACTCCAGTCTCAGCTGGAGAGAAGCAAGTTCTATTCAATTAACTAAAATAAAATAATTATATTGGCAAAGAGTGCTTTAGCTTTATGAAAGTTTGTATACATCTTGTTTTCCATGTTTTTAGAACAACACCATATCTGACCTCCCAGTAAGTCACCAATAAATTTCCAGTGGGACTTACAGCATCTACTGACTCATGCTAAGAATCTAAGCAAAACAGGGGTGAAAGAGTCTGTTCTTTTTCCTTCATCCTAAATTCTTAAGTGTTTTAACTGAAGATGCATGTGTGACTCTGAAGCTAAGTGTTTTCAATACATAGCTGAAGCTCATGCCACCTTGATCTTCCCTGTCTGTATTTTTAAAGATAATCTTATATTTGTGTTTTATAAAACCAAGTAAAGAGACCAATTTTAGAGTTATAATTTGTCAAAGATGACCAAAATAAAAAAATATATTATATGCTGCTAGTTCTAGATTTCAGGAAGGACCTAGAAATAATTGGATAAAGTTTTTCAAAATTTAATATGCTAAGATACTTTCTTTTTTTTCTTCTTTATTTTGTATTTATCAAAAAAAAAAACAGTAAAAAGAATTTAAAAAAAAATGCCGAAGAGTTAACAATAACTATACAGAGGATAATAATCATAAGCATGGCTTATCAAGGGTGGAAATGCAAATAAGATTACTACACATATATTTTCTTTGTGTTCAGCTTTCCCTCTGATTTTTTTTTTCCATTCCTGTATATCCTTATTGAAGGTCTCTTCCCCCTCCCACCACATCTGATCATTTTTCTTCTCTGCAACTCCCCATCCCTTCCCTTGGCAGGGAGCCGACAGTCCTATGGTCACACTGGCCCAACAATGCTTGGATCAGTCTTCACTCCCGGCCAAATCTAGTTTTGTTCCCCCTCCCTCAAGAGTGAGTCAGGTGTTCCTATAGGTGGACTGGGGCTTGAAGGGTCAGTCGAAGGTGTTTCTGATCCCAAGCTATTCAGTGGTTGTGGTTTGCTGCTTGGGCATGTTTGGCTTTTTTTTCTTGTTTGTTTGTTTAGAGACCACTAGTGAGTGAGTACATCCCCTGCTTATCTCTCTGAGTTTGTGATACTTCGCTCAGGAGGATATTCTCCAAATCCATCCATTTGCCTGTGAATTTTAGGATATCATGTTTTCTTACTGCTGAGTAGTATTCCATTGTGTAGATGTACCACAGTTTGTTAATCCATTCTTTAGTTGAGGGACACCCAAATTCCTCTTATGAGGCCACAATCACCCTAATACCCAAGCCACTCAAAGACACAACAAAGAAGGAGAATTACAGACCAATTTCCCTCATGAATATTGATGTGAAAATTCTCAACAAAATTTTGGCAAACCGTATACAATAATGCATAAAAGATATCATCCTCCATGACCAAGTAGGCTTCATCCCAGAAATGCAGGGCTGGTTCAACATACGAAAAACTGTGAATGTTATCCATCATATTAACAAACTAAAGGAACAAAACCACATGATCTTATCCTTAGATGCGGAAAAAGCCTTTGACAAAATCCAACACTCCTTTATGATTAAAGCCCTGGAGAGATTAGGAATAAAGGGAGAATACCTAAATATAATTATGGCAATTTACAAGAAGCCGACAGCCAGTATCAAACTTAATGGAGAAAAACTCAAAGAAATCCCACTAAAGTCAGGAACTAGACAAGGATGTCATCTCTCCCCTTATCTATTCAATATAGTTCTCGAAGTTTTAGCTAAAGCAATAAGGGAACGAAAAGAGATTAAGGGCATACAAATTGGAAAAGAAGAAATGAAGCTATCTCTATTTGCAGATGATATGATTGTATACATAAGTGACCCACAAAATTCTTCCAAGGAACTGCTACAGCTGATAAACACCTTCAGCAATGTA
>PVIH01010625.1:0-74021 GCA_004025045.1 Sigmodon hispidus
ACAGGGTTAGGGTTAGGGCTAGGGTTAGGGTTAGGGTTAGGGTTAGTATTTTTATGTGTAGCAAACTTATTTGCATTATCACCCTTGATAAGTCATGTTTATGATTTTTATCTTCTTTATAAATATTGTTAACTTTTCAGCATTTTAAATTCATTTTACTTTTTTTGATAAATACAAAATAAATAAAGAAGAAAAAAAGATAAAAAAAAAAGTCTCTCAAATAAAAAAAGCCCAGGTCCAGATGGTTTCAGTGCAGACAGTTACCACAGAATCAAAGAAGAGCTAATACCAATACTGCTCAAACAGTTCCATACAGTAGAAACTGAAGGAATATTGCCAAACTCTTTTTATGGCCAAACAATAGCCATGATACCCAAGCTACTCAAAGACACAACAAAGAAAGAGAATTACAGACCAATTTCCCTCATGAACATTGATGTAAAAGTTCTCAACAAAATTCTGGCAAGCCGAATCCAACAACATATTAAAAAATTCATTCACCGGGGCTGGAGAGATGGCTCAGCGGTTAAGAGCACCGTCTGCTCTTCCAATGGACCCGGGTTCGATTCCCAGCACCCACATGGCAGCTAACAACTGTCTGTAGTTCCAGTTCCAGGCAAACACCAAGGCAAATAAATAAATAAATAAAGTTTTTTTTAAAAAAAAAAATTCATTCACCATGATCAAGTAGGCTTCATCCCAGAAATGGGAGGGAGGGTTCAACATATGAAAAATTGTAAATGTCATCCATCATATAAACAAATTGAAGAAAAAAATACATATGATCATGTCCTCAGATGCTGAAAAAGCCTTTGACAAAATCCAACACTTTTATGATAAAAGTCCTGGAGAGATCAGAAATGCAGGGAAAATACCTAAATATAATAATGGCAATTTACATAAAGCTGATGGCCAACATCAAACTAAATGGAGAAAAACTCAAAGCAATCCCACTAAAATCAGGAACAAGACAAGGATGTTCCCTCTCCCCTTATCTATTCAATATAGTTCTCAAAGTTTTAGGTAAAGTAATAAGAGAACAAAAGAAGATTAAGAAGATACAAATTGAAATAGAAGAAGTGAAACTATCTCTATTTGCAGATGACATGAATGTATACATAAGTGACCCACAAAATTCTACCAGGGAATTTCTACAGCTAAAAAACACCTTCGGCAATGTATCAGGATACAAATTAACTCAAAGAAATCAGTAGACCTCCTATACACTAAAGATAAAAGTGCTGAAAAAGAAATAAGGGAAATATCACCTTTTATAATAGCTGCAAACAGCATTAAATACCTCAGTGTAACTATAATCAAAGAAGTATTAGATCTGTTTGACAAAACCTTTAAATCTCTGAAGAAAAAAATTAATGAGGATATAAGAAAATGGAAAGACGTTCCATGTTCCTGAATAGGTAGGATCACAGTGAAAATGTATCTTACCAAAAGCAATCTACAGATTTCATGCAATTTCCATCAAAATCCCAACACAATTTTTTACAGACCCTGAGAGAAACAATACTTAATTTTATTTGGAATATCAGGAAAGCCAGGATCGGCAAAACAATTTTGCTGAACAAAAGAACCACAGGAGGCATAACCATCCCTGACTTTGAGTTATACTATAGAGGTACAGTATTAACAACAGCCTGGTACTGGCATAAAAACTTGTGGATCAATGGAATCAAATAGAAGATCCTTACATTCACCCACACACCAAGGAACACCAGAATTTCTAAAAACAGGCCAAAAATATTTAATGGAAAAAAGATAGTATCTTCAACAAATAGTATTGGCATAACTTGATGGTAGTGTGTAGAAAAATACAAATAGATCCAAGCCTATTAACCTGCACAAAATTCAAATCCAAGTAGATCAAAGACCTCAACATAAACTCAGCCACACTGAACCTGATAGAAAAGAAAGTGGGAAATGCCCTCCAACTTATTGGCACAGGTGACTGCTTCCTAAATATAATACCAGTAGCACAGATACTAACAACAACAATCAATAAGAGTGACATCTTGAAACTGAGAAGCTTCTGTAAGGCCAAGGATATGGTCAATAAGATAAAACAACAACCTAAAGGATGGGAAAACATTTTTGCCAACCCTAAAAGTGACAGAAGACTGATGTCTAAAATATATAGAGAGCTCAAGAAACTAGAGCCCAAAACATTAAAAATGGGGTTCAGAATTAAAAAGGGAATTCTCAGCAGAAGAATTATAAATGGCTGAAAGGCACATGAAAAAATGCTCAATATCTTTAGCCCATCAAAGAAACGCAAATCAAAACAACTTTGAGATACCACCTTATACCTTTCAGAATGGCTATGGTTAAAAATACAGATGACAGCCTATGCTGGAGAGGATGCAGAGCAAGGGGAACACTCCTTAATTGTTGTTGGGAATGTAAACTTGTTCAGCCACTCTGGAATGCAATATTTCTCAGAAAAGTGGGAATCATTCTCCCCAAGGATCCAGCAATAACACTTTTAGGCATATACCCTAAAGACAGACCTTTGCACTCCAAAAGCATTAGCTCAAATATGTTCATAGCACCATTATTCCTAATAGCAAGAACCTGGAAACAACTTAGATGCCCCTCAACTGAAGAGTGGATTAACAAAATGTGGTACACTTTGAAATTCAGATCCAGTCCAGAGGTGAGCAGGTTCCAGCACCTGATACCAGGTCCACAAAGTTGCTCTTCATGACCATGGTCAATCTGTACTGTAGAGCCTGATTCCAGACTCTCCTTAGTAGACAGGACTAGGGTTTGGCTATGAGGGGCTCCTCCAGCTACACATAAAAGAGGGGATATTTCATGGCAAGCTCCGCCTCCAGGGCAAATTACATTTTTAGAGAGGGTCTGAGGCTTGGAAATTCAGATCCCTGTCCAGAGGAGAGTCATAAAATGAGCAGACCTCTTGCTCAGAGGAGACAGCAGACACACAAGCCCTCTTGCCACAATTATGAGTAGCCTAATCATGAACCACTGAAGCCATGGGCAGAAGTCAGTGGAAAAATACATATAATAAGATAAAGAACAACAAGGCAACTCCAGATAAAACTGGTGGTTCCAAAATGACAAGACCTGAACAGAGCAATGAAGAGGAAACAGGAGGAAACAACACTAAAGACTTTATAAAGATTATTGAAGCCTTAAAAGAAGATATAAAAAACTCCCTTAAAGAAACAGAAGAAAATACAAACAAAAAATTGGAAGAGATGAACAAATCCTTAAAAGAAAACCAAGAAAATGTACACCAAATAATGAAAGAAACATTCCAGGAACTAAAAACTGAAATAGAAGCAATAAAAAAGGCACAAAATGAGGCAAAGTTGGAAATAGAAGATCTGAAGAAAAGAGCTGTAACTACAGATACAAGCATAACCAACAGAATCCAAGATATGGAAGAAAGAATCTCTGGAGTGGAAGACTCAGTAGCCGAAATAGACCCACCAGTCAAAGAAAATACTAGAACCAAAAAAGACATAACACAAAATGTTAAGGAAATCTGGGACACCATGAAAAGACCTAACCTGAGAATAATAGGAATAGAAGAAGGAGAAGAATACCAGCTCAAAGGCACAGATAATATATTCAATAAAATCATACAAGAAAACTTCCCTAGCTTAAAGATAGAAATGCCTATAAACATGCAAGAAGCTTACAGAACACCAAATCGATAAGATGCCCAAAAAGTCCACTTGCCACATAATGAGCAAGCCACAAAACATATGGAACAAAGAAAAAATTTTAAGAGCTGTAAAAGGAAAGGGCAAACTTTCTTATAAAGGCAGACCCATCAGTAAAACACCTGACTATTCAATGGAGATGATGAAATCAAGAAGATCCTGATCAGAAGTTATACAGACACTAAAAGAGCATGGCTACCAACCCAGACTACTTATATCTAGCAAAACTATCAATCACCATAGATGGAGTAATCAAGATATTTCATGACAAAGTCAGACTGAAACAATACCTATCTACAAATCCAGCCCTCCAGAAAGCAATACAGGAAAAACTCCAACCTAAGGATCCCAGATACACCCATGAAACCACAAACATTCAATAATCCCAGAGAAGAATAGTCCAAAGAAAGGAAATACATATAACCTATCACCAAAAATAGCAGGAAATATCAATCAGGGGTCATTAATATCCCTTAATATCAAGGGACTCAACTCACCTATAAAAAGACACACACTAACAAGATGGATACAAAACAGAAGCCATCCTTCTGCTACATACAAGAATCACACCTCTACCTTAAAGACAGACACAGGCTCAGAGTAAAGGGTTGGGAAAAGATTTTTCAATCAAATGATCCTTTGAAACAAGCTGGGGTAGCCATCCTAATATCTAACAAAGTAGACTTTAAGCTAAAAGCAATTAAATGGGACCAAGATGGTCATTACTTATTCATCACAAAAAAAATTGGCGAAGAGAAGATTTCAATCCTGAATATGTATGCCCCTAATATAAGGGCACCTACCTATGTAAAAGAAACTCTGCTAAAACTTGAATCCCACATCAATTCTCACACCCTAATAGTGGGAGACTTCAATACCCCACTTTCACCCCTGGATAGATCAACCAGACAGAGCCTCAACAGAGAAATAAGGAGTCTAAGAGAGGTTATGATGCAAATGGATTTAATAGATATTTACAGAAGCTTCCACCTAAATGCAAAGGAATATACATATTTCTCAGCTACTCATGGAATTTTCTCTAAAATTGACCTTATAATTGGTCATAAAGCAAATATGAACAGATACAAAAAATTAGAAATAAGCCCTTGTATCATATTGGACCACCAGGGCCTAAAGTTAGAGTTGAACAACATCGAAAATCAGAGAAAGCCTACCAACTCATGGAAACTAAACATCACTCAAGTGAACCACCTCTGGGTCAAGGAAGAAATTAAGAAGAAAATCAAAGTCTTCCTAGAATTTAATGAAACTGAATCCACAACATACCCAAACTTGTGGGATACAATGAAAGCAGTTTTAAGAGGAAAATTCATAGCGCTAGATGCCTATATGAAAAACCTTGAGAAATCCCACACTAGAGACCTAACAGCGCAGCTGAAAGCCTTAGAACAATTAGAAGCAAACTCACCTAGGAGTAGAAGGCAAAAAATAATCAAACTAAGAACTGAAATCAATATAATTAAAAGAAAAACAACAATACAAAGAATCAATGAATCAAAGAGTTGGTTCTTTGAGAAAGTCAACAAGATAGATAAGCCCTTATCCAAACTAATCAAAAAGCAAAGAGTGAATGTCCAAATCACAAAATCAGAAATGAAAAGGGGGACATAACAACAGACCCCCAGGAAATACAGAGAATTATCAGATCATACTTTGAAAATCTATATTCCACAAAAATGGAAAACCTAGAAGAAATGGACAGCTTTTTGGACAGCTTTTTGGACAGGTACCATTTACTAAAATTAAATGAAGAACAGATTAATTACCTCAACAGACCTATAAAGCTTAAGGAAATTGAAGTTGTCATTAAAAGCCTCCTAAGTAATAAAAGCCCAAGTCCAGATGGTTTGAGTGCAGAATTCTACCAGACATTCAAAGAAGAATTACTACCATTACTCCTCAAACTATTTCACACAGTAGAAACTGAAGGAATATTGCCAAATTCCTTTTATGAGGCCACAATGACACTAATACCCAAGCCACTCAAAGACACAACAAAGAAGGAGAATTACAGACCAATTTCCCTCATGAATATTGATGCTTACATTCTCAACAAAATTTTGGCAAACTGTATACAACAATATATAAAATAGTATCATCTACCATGACCAAGTAGGCTTCATCCCTCAAATGCAGGGTTTGTTCAACTTACAAAAAACCGTAAATGTCATCCATCATATAAACAAACTAAAGGAAAAAACCACACGATGATATTCTTAGATGATGAAAAAGCCTTTGACTATATCCAATACTCCTTTATGATAAAAGCTCTGGAGGGATCAGGAATACAGGGAAAATATCTCAACATAATAGAGGCGACTTACAAGAAGCCGACAGCCAACATCAAACTTAATGGAGAAAAACTCAAAGCAATCTCACTAAAATCAGTAAGTAGACAAGGATGTCCTCTCTCCCCTTATCTATTCAATATATTTCTCGAAGTTTTAGCTAAAGCAATAAGGGAACGAAAAGAGATTAAGGGCATACAAATTGGAAAAGAAGAAGTGAAACTATCTCTATTTGCAGATGATATGATTGTATACATAAGTGACCCACAAAATTCTTCCAAAAAACTGCTATAGCTGATAAACACCTTCAGCAATGTAGCAGGATACAAGATAAATTCAAAGAAATCAGTAGCCCTTCTATACGCTAAAGATAGAAGAGCTGAAAAAGAAATAAGGGAAACATCACCCTTTATAATAGCTACAAGTAGCATTAAATACCTTGGAATAACTATAACCAAAGAAGTAACAGATCTATTTGACGAAAATTTTAAATCACTGAAGAAAGAAATGGAAGAGGATATCAGAAAATGGAAAGCTCTCCCATGTTCCTGGATTGGTAGGATCAACATAGTAAAAATGGCAATTCTACCAAAAGCAATCTATAGATTCAGTCCACTGTCCATCAAAATCCCAACACAATATTTTTTCGGACCTTGAAAGAACAACACTCAACTTCATTTGGAAAAACAGGAAAGCCAGGATTGTCAAAACAATTTTGCTCAACAAAAGAACCTCAGAAGGTATTATCATCCCTGACTTCAAGGTATACTATAGAGCTACAGTAATAAAAACAGCCTGGTACTGGCATAAAAACAGACTTGTGGATCAATGGAATAGAACTGAGGATCCAGACATTAACTCAAAAACCTATGAACACCTGATCTTTGACAAAGAGGCCCAAAATATTCAATGGAGAAAAGATAGTATCCTTAACAAACGGTGTTGGCATAGCTGGATGGTAGTGTGCACAAAAATGCAAATAGATCCAAGCCTGTTACCCTGCACAAAACTCAAATCCAAGTGGACCAAAGACCTCAAGATAAACCCAGTCACTCTGAACTTGATAGAAAAGAAAGTGGGAAATACTCTCCAACGAATTGGTATAGCCAACCACTTCATAAATGTAACACCAGTGGCACAGACACTAAGAACAAGTAATAAGTGGGACCTCCTGACACTGGGAAGCTTCTGTAAAGCCAAGGACACTGTCAATAGGTGAATCGACACCCTACAGAATGAGAAAAGATTTTCACCAACCCTATAAGCGACAGAGGATTGATCTCTAAAATATATAAAGAACTCAAGAAACTAGAGCTCAAAACCTCAAATAACCCAACCAAAAAATGGGGTTCAGAACTAAGAAGAATTACAAGTGGCTGAAAGGCACTTGAAAAAGTGTTCAACATCTTTAGCCATCAGAGAAATGCAAATCAAAACAACTTTGAGATACCACTTGACACCTGCCAAATTGCCTAAGATAAAAGACACAGCCTATACTGGAGAGGGTGCAGAGCAAGGGGAACATTCCTCCATTGTTGTTGGGAGTGTAAGCTTTTTCAGCCACTCTGGAATGCAGTATGGTGGTTTCTCAGAAAACTCGGAATCAATTTCCCCAAATATCCAGCAATACCACTTCTACATGTCTACCCTAAAGATGCACATTCACATAGGGTGCGTCTTTAGGGTATACACGTAGAAGCATTAGCTCAGCTACGTTCATAGCAGCATTATTCGTAAAGCAAGAACCAGGAAACCACCTAGATGCCCCTCAGCTGAATAATGGATCAACAAACTATGGTACATCTACACAATGGAGTACTAATCAACAGTAAGAAAAAATGATATCCTAAAATTTGAAGGCAAATGGATGGATTTGGAGAATATCCTCCTGAGCGAAGTCTCAGAAACTCAGAAAGATAAACAGGGAATGTACTCTCTCATTAGTAGACTTTAAACAAAAAAAGCTAAGCATGTCAAAGCTGCAAACCACAACTATTGAACAGCTTGGGATCTGAAACACTTTGGACTGGTACCATGGAGCCCATTCCCTCCAGAGGAACACCTGATTCAGTCTTGATGTGGGGGCGAGGAAAGCAGATCTGCCTGGAATGGATATTGAACTAAGCCACCTTGGGACCTTAGGACTTCCTGCCCTTGCTGGGGAGGAGATAAACTGATGGAGAGAAGAGTGAGTGACTGGGAGGGGCGGGAGGGGGAAGGGAGCCTGAATAAGGGGATACATGGATAAAAAAATGACTTTTTTAATAATAATAAAGGAAAACAAAATAAATACATTTAGAGTTTAAAAAAATCCTGTAAATATATAAAAACATCATATACCCAAAGTAATGAGAGCCAGAGTCTATACAACCCAATGAAGTCATATGCAGTAAGAATTAGCATTCGGAAGAGAAACTTTCAAGCTTCACATTAAATTTTACAGTTTCAGCTCTGAATGTGTTTTATGTACTTATCTACAACCAAAACAAAAAAGTCAATAACAAAATTAGATTTAAAAAAGTACTTAGCTTTTTATCAGCACTAATGTCTGTACCAGTACTAACTCTTCATTTTCCTTGGAACTCCTCAAGGTAAAACTTTCCTTACACTCAGCAAAATTGACATTTATTTATTTGGCTGCTGGGGATCCAACCCAGAATCTTAGTACACTAGGCAAGTGGTCTATTACTGAACTACATTTCCAGCTTCTATTTATTTTTTTTGAATATTAGGTATCTAATAAGGTGTTTGGTTGAATAAAGTGTAGCAGAGTTTGGTTAATAAAGTGTTTAGCATTATATGAATTGCTAAATGGTGAGAAACTTAGGAGTCTGCTTAATTAGAAAATGGCTACATTATAAAAGTCATCTTTGTTCAGAAAAGAAACAAACATCCAAGGAATTAAATAATAAAAAAGGGCCTGTAAGCAGTTAGAGATTCTGGTGAATTAAGTCAGTTCCATCTTTCTGTGGTAATTACTTTCCAAGGGCTTGGCTCAGCTGTGCCCTATGATTTGATCTTATTTGTCATTAAGGCTTTGCATATTATTTATTTTCATTCTATAGTATTTATGCAGGAAGGCGGCAATGGAAGCTCCCTTGTCTGTGATTCTTCCCATAGATAATAGAAAATAAATTGCAATTAGATTTTTGGTAATTGTATATAATTAACTCAAAATGAGCTGTTAATTATAAAAAATATGTTTTATAACTTTCTCATTATCTCATTTATTTTACTTCCAAATTCTTAATGCCTCACTTGAGTCAGTTTGATATTTTAAATACACAGAGTACTTTTAATATTTAGATAATTTAAATTTCCAAATAAACAAAATTTAGCTTACAGTTAAATTTTATCTAGAGAGTTCTCTTCTTAATGTCAAAGAGCTTGTGAGGTAGTAAGAAGGTCATTCTCATAATGGTTTGTGATTATGTCTTCTAAAGCAGCAGGCATTCCAGCTCTAATGATACAGGCTGCTCAAGGCAGTGCAGTGATCTCGACCTTCCCAGCTCTACCTTTTTCTGGATGAATGGAATCAACATTTTTCCCATATCCAGAGTCAGGGAGAATTTATTGTCTTTCCTTTAATTTCATTTTATATTTAAAGTTTTAAGAGCTACTGAGTAAGATTTCTTGGTTTTCCAACAACCATCACACTGTTAAAGCAGTTATTAAGGCTGCTTCTAATTTTTCATATAAAAAAATCTCAAAAATGTTTTTTCATCATCATAAGTATACTAGTAAATAATTTTCTGGAAGCAGTATATATATATATATATATATATATATATATAAATAAAATCTTATGTTGGAAAATATTATTTTAAGGTGTGTTACTTTTGTTTATGTTGCATTTGTTTCACTCTGTGAAGATGTGCTACTTTGCCTGTCTAAAACTACTGATGGCCTAATAAGGAACTGAATAGTCAATAGTGAGATGGGCAGGGCTGGTAGGCAGAGAGGATAAATAAAAGGAGAAGTCTGGAGGTAAAGAAGTAGTCAGAGAAGGAGGAAGACACTCGGGGCCAGCCATCCAGCTACATAGCAAGCTATGGAGTAAGAGTAAAATTTATAGAAATAAGAGAACAGAAAAAGCCCAGGGGCAGTAGAGAAATGGAATAATTTAATAATTTAAGAAAAGCTGGCAAGAAACAGCCAAGCTAAGGCCAGGCAGCCATAAGTAAAAATAAGACTCCTTGTGTGATTTATTTGGGAGTTGGGTAGCGGGCCCCCAAAAGAGAAAATCAACAATCTTTGGGAGTAATTATATGTATATATAATTAATATTAATAGAAAAAAATATGTTGACTAAGAAGCAATAAAAAGGCTGGGCATGGTGGAACATACCTTTAATCTCACACTTGGGAGGCATAGGCAGGGAGACTTCTGTTGTGTTCCAAGCAAGCCTGGTCCACATAGTGAGTTTCAGAGTAGCCAAGTCAACACAGAAGACCCTGTGCCCCCTCCAAAAATAATAATAAAAAGTAATTACATAGCTACTAAAAACAGTAATGCTACTCCAAAAATCTGTCAGGGAATGAAAATTCTCCAAAGAAGAGATAAAAAGTGCTAATGAATATAGACAAATGTTCATCTTATTTGAATATTGGATAATTGCTAATTATATAGGATTCTATCTTTCTATTTATTAAATTTCCAAGTGTTGCTTAGTTATTCAAATCAACATTAGAAAGTCAATTTATTTGCATGATTGAAAACATAACTGTCCCTTTCTGAAGCTTCTCTGAAAGAACATTAAAAGGATGAGAAAAATAGAAGCCTATCAAGCTATAGAAATGTGACAATAGGTAAAAGATGTCACAACGTTCTGAAAAGCAGATATGAGTTAAATTTAATTAACCACCTAGAAAAAAATCAAAACCTGCTATGGGTAGGGAAGGAAAAGGCTTAACCTTGCCAGAGAAGCTTGCCTGAAAGGCTTAGGGCATGGATGCAGGAAAGTAAAACACAAACTAATATCCTCTCCCCAAACATCAGCTGCCTGCCAGTGGTCTGAGCTTTGAAACATCAAGCTGACCTTGTCTCTCTGACTCCATGTGGAGGTTTGCCTTCAAAGAGATGAAACCAGTGACTGCTGGCTGGAGATGGCTTAGTGGGTAAAATGCTTGCTGAATTTGATCTTCAGCACCCATGTAAAAAGCAAAAACCATAAATAAACAAATAAAGGACAATCTTCACATAGGTATCACATGCTTGTAATTCCCCCATCAGGGAGGTGGAGACAGGTGAGGCTCACTGGTCAGCCTATTTGTCAAGTTTCATGCCAGAGAAATGGCAGATGGATCTGAAAGGAGTTAGGGGGAGAAGTGGAGGGTAAATATGATTAAAAGGCATTGTATGACATTCTCAAAGAGTTAATAAAGATATTATATTAACAAGTTAGATGACACCTGAGGAATGATGAGGTCAAGGCTGCCCTCTGGCCTTGCAATCACATGAACACACATGCACGTGCATACATAAGAATGACTCTAGACTTGGGGTTCTCAAATTTAGTTGGGATTAGAAAGCCAAATAGTTCAAAGTGGTATTCAGTGAAAGTCTACATAATAAGGGCCTCTTCTTCCTTCACAGATCTCCTTCTGTTGTCAGCTGGTATAGTTTAGATCTGAAATGTTCTGAGGGAGTTCTGGTTGCTGGTGTTACTTTTAGAGGAGCTGTAGAACAAAGCATTGAGGATACAGTCTTTAATGGGATATTGGAATGGTGGTCCCTTTTCCCTCTCTGCTTCTTGGCTATCATGAGGTAAACAACTTCGTTATTCCAAGTGTTCCATGAATTCTGCCTCACCACAGACTCAGAAACAACAGGCCAACTCACCACAAACTGCAATCTCTGAAATAAAAACGATCCTTCCATCTTTTGGGGTTGCTTTTTGATTCTTTAATGTATCTGTTTATAGTAATGAAAACCTGATTGTGAGCAGCCTAGCCCATAAAATGCTCTTATCTAATTTTCCCAACAAGTCATACAATTTATTCCTTAGAACTGACTACCCAAGAGAAAAGACCTATGGGCAGAAATAGGTAGGACTCCCCATGGCTCCTACCTAATCATAGGGAACTCAGGCGCTCACAAACTTTGTTGATACACAATCAAAAATTTTTAATAGCTGTTTACTACTTTTGCTTAGAAATAATAGTGGCTTACTAGACATGTGTGGTTACTGAAAACAAAATAATATAAAAGAACAGAGACAGCTATTATAAACATCTTCAGAGTTAAAAAAACTTGACACATAAAATAAGAATGGGTGAATATTTTTTAAAGGCACATTTGAATAATAGTGGTTCTTTAATATTAAAGATAACAGCAATGATAAAATCCAACATAAGCACTGTACAGATAAAATTCAGAAGGTTCTTAGGAACTAGATGAAAAGATAAAGATGAATAGTAAAAGTAGGAGAGGAGGAAGAAGAGGCAATGAAATGAAATGTGAATTTCAAGTCAAGTTCCAGGAAGAGACCACAAAAACAGACCTGAAAGACTGGAAAAAGTCTATTTCTTGGAAATTAAGTTTCCCGAGTGTAGGAATACACTGTTTACTCAGTACAAAATGCCTTTTTTAAAAGGCTAATATATGTACAGAAGCACTAATGTTTAGGATAATTCACAGGAAAAGAAGTTCCAAATAGTTTTCATAAAGAATGAATCACAAAAAGATCAGTAATCAAATTGAATTGATTTTAAAATGGCAGTACATGTAGAACAGATTAGTGAAGAAATATTGGGGAATACAGTAGCTCCACAATAAATATTTGCTGACTAAACTAACACAGTTTTACAAAGTATTAAATAATACTAAAAAAGAACAAGTAAATAAAATTCTATATAAGCATAATCATTATTACTCAATATAAAACACAATAATTATGAATAAAAATGGCTTAAAGATTATTTCTGAGAGTTAGGATTGTGAATAATTTTTATTCTTTTCATTTTTTTCAAAATTACATAGTGGGACTATATCTATGTAGTTTTAAGTGGTCAAAAATAGTAATAAGAACCAGTCATGTAGCTCATAGTGTCTTGGTAGAAAAAGTAAGAGGACTAGAAGTTCAAGGCCATTGTTAGTTACATAATGAGTTCAAGGCCAGCCTGAATCAGTTGAGACTGTTCCTCAAAAATACCACCATTATCAACAGTTTAAAAAGAGCTAATGATAAACATTAAGCTATAAACAATTATTAATTACATTCTAAATATGTGTATCTTTAGTATTTAGCCTTCCCTCACCCTCAGGTTTACCTTGGTCCAGAGTCACTACCATTCACATCAAGAACGAGTTCTTGGGGTTTAGTAAATTCTTTATCAGCAACCAGTTCTCGAGACTTAAATATAGCTTGAGTTCTTAACCTGTAAAAATAAATTAAAAAAATTCTAATCTTTAAAGTACCTGATAGGCTCAATATACACTCAAACACACTCACTCTCACACAGTCTCTCTCTCTCTCATACACACACACACACACACACACACACACACACACCTCGTAAACACACATTCAGTAAGCATATTAGTTTATAGGACTTTAGATTTTCTTTACAGAAGTTTGTGGGAAGAATGAGCTGGTTAGAACATAATTGGAAAATTCAGGATTGTAAATGCTTTTGGAGGACTTTATGTCTCAGTTAGAAATGATGAAAGCTTTCATCTATTCATTGCTGAGTATTTTGCTAATTATGTTAGTTACTTTTGTCTTAGCTACCTTTGCAGTTGCTGTGTTAAAAGGTTAGACCAAAAAAAAAAAAAATAGCCTGAAGGAGAAAAGGTTTGTTTTGGTTCACAGTTTGATGGTGCAGACCATCACAATGAGGAGGACCTGAAAACTCACAAGATATCCCTGGCTAGGTCTCTAACCAATAGTGAAGGTATTGCTTAGACAGGACTTCCTCTATAATTAAATGAATAACCATCCTAAGTGTCATCACAGAATCTACATCCAACAATGAAAAGAGGTGGAGGCAAAGATACAAGGCTGAGCACTGGGCTGAGCTCCTGATCCAGCTGAGAGCAGGGAAGAAGAGTCTATATGAGCAAGGGGATAGGGCTTATGAGGAAAATTCCCACCATGATGGCTGGCTGGAGCTCCAGGGAGTTCACTGAATCAAGAACAGCTACTGGAGAACCATCGGTAAAAGAAACTGGGCCCTCCAAGCGTAGGCAACTGATGATTGGCATGGGCAGTATGTGGAGCCTCAAGCGGTGGGATCAGGCTGTGTTTCAGTGCTTGGGCTGACACCTTGGAGCTCATTCCCTTCAGAGGAGCAACTAACGCAGTCCTGATATTAGGATAAGGAAATTGGACTTGCCTGCACTGAGCTGACCCACCTAGGGATTTCTAGCTCTTTTTGGGGAGGGGATGGGAAGGAAGGAGGCTGAAGACTGACTGGGAGGGAGAAAAGGAAGAGGGAGCAAGGGGATACAAGGATAAAAAGACTTAATTTTATAAATAAAAGAACTAAAAGTTATTAGATAAAATGTATTCATAGTTTTATAACCTCCCTCTAACCATCATAAACATGTGTGTTAGTTTATTAAAGCTAAACTAAAATGAAATTATATTTAAAAAAGAGCTTGCGGCAGCTCTTTGTGGTTAGGAAGCAGAAGGAGATAAATGCTTTAGACTTCAGCTAGCATTCCCCTTTTATTAATCTAGGACCTGACTTCAGAGAACCATGTACGTACATGTAGAGTTAGGTCTTTCTGCCTTACTCAACCTAATCAGGATAATCCTTCAGAGGTATGCCTGAAGGCTTGTTTTTATGTGATTCTACATCCTGTCATGTTAACAGTCTATATTAGCCATCACAATTTTCATTGCTGTCACAGAATATTTGAGTAAATAAATTCATAGAGGAAGGATTTATTGCACTAATGGTTTCTGAAGTTTCAATTTCTGGTAGATTATTGGGTCTATTTCTGTGGGTGTAGGTGAGGGAGAAGAGTATAGCAGAGGGACGCTGCTCACCTCATGTCAGCCTGGAAGCAAAGAGTAACAGGAAATACCCACCAGAGGCACACACTGGTAAGCTATTCCTCCAAGCTTGCCTTGTAGACTTTACTATGTCATAATAATGCCAGAAATTATGAATAATTAACAGTTTCAATGGAAAAGATCAACTTATTGATGGGTTAAGAGATTATTCCATTGGCTCAATTATTTGACTAGAGCCACTTTGACTGAGGCTCCAACACATTGGCTTTTTGAGAAAATACTTTAAAAAGAAACAATTCCAGTCACCCTGGTTTAAATAAAGACTCTTGTAACTCCAAAGTACTATTGACTCGGAAAAAACAAACTTAGGAAGTACCCAACTTCTCATGTTGATACTTCAAAGAGCTGGGAGATCAGTGACAACATATTTTCTTTAGGCCACAGACAAAATTAGAACTAGGTATACTGGTTAATTTCTTTTGTCAACTTGATATAAGCTAGAGTCATTTGGTAAAAAGGAATCACCATTAAGAGTGTCCCCCAACAAGATTGGCCTGTGGGCACTTTCTTGGTTAATGATATGAAAGTGTCCAGCTCACTATAGGCAGTTTCCCTCAGTGTTGTTGGTCCTGGGTGCTATAAGAAGGCTGAGCAAACCATGGAGGAAGTGAGCAAGCAGAATGGCTCTATGACTTCAACTTTGGTTCTTGCCTAGCTTAATTTTTGCCCTGACTTCTCTCAGTGATGCACATTACCTTGAGAATCCAAGATGAAATAAACCATTTCCTACCCAGTTTCCTTTTGTTAATGGTGTTTTATCACAACAATAGAAAACCTAAGACAGAAGGTATGGTATCTACTGAGATTACAGGCATACTCACATGTACTGAAAAGAGAAGGCTGTTAAAAATTCTTAGTACAAAAACCTATTTAGAGGTTAGAGATCAATCACTGACAACAAATATGTGATGCTTAACACCCATTCCTCAGTTTTTAGAAAATTTTCTCTATAGATGTACAAGCATATTCTTTTAACTATGAAATAAAAAGTAGGCGGTGGTGGTGCATACCTTTACTACCAGCACTCAGGAGGCAGAGGCAAGTGGATCCCTGAGACTGTGAGGCCAGTCTGGTCTCTAAATAGAGTTCCAGGACAGCCAGAGCTGTTACACAGAGAAACCCTATATTGAAAAACCAAACCAATCAGCCAAACAAAATGAAAACAAAAACTATGAAATAAAACTATGAATGAAATATTTTGTAAAAGTACCATAAATATAGTATTTATTATCAAAAGGCACTTTTAGTTGTAACTACACATGCTAATATACAAAGAGATGAAATTTACAGTATTATTATTTTGTTATGACATGTAAGTTATTAGTAAATACAGGTATAAAATGTTAAAAATAAGCAACTATGAGAAAAGAGTAAGAAAAATAGTAAAAACAGCAGTCAGAGGAGCAGAGGAGAAAAATGATGTTGATAACAATAAAAGCATCATCCATTTCTTACATGTATTATTTTATATATTATATGTTTCCTATATATATTATTGTACTGATCCTCACAGATACCCCAAGAAGTAATTACTTTATTATATGTATTTACAGAGAAAAGTGGGGCAGGCCTAAGCACAAACTTACCCAACGTGATAAATTTTTAAGTGGTGAAGGTGGTACATAGCTAGGTATACAGTATGTGTTTTATAAATGCCAGAGATAGACAAATATTTACAAATAGTTTTTACTTTACTCATTACAAATACACCACACTTTGCTCTTATTCCCAAAGGAATTTATCGTGGTTCTTCATGGTGTAATCAATTGTATTCTGAATAAATCTTCTTTGACCAATTTAGAAAGAATTCACTAAGCACAACTTTCTGAAGCACTGACTACATAATCTCAAGGTTATAAATAAGTGTGACTGTCTTTCCAGATTCATTTCCATGGGAAGGTCTCAATCCAAACTCTGTACCACTTTAACTACTTTAATTCCTTGCTACGCATTTGGTATTCAATTACAGATTTGTCTTTCCAATATATTTCTTGAATATCCTAAGCACCATAACTGTGTGCATAGCCAGTATTAATTTATTACTGTAATTGAAGTGATTTACCTGACCACTTAAATTACAAACTCAGTAAAGATATACAATACTCCATATTATATATAAATTAGTGTGAGAGACTATGCATAACAACTGAAAGAAATCAGGTTTCATTCATCTAGGTATTACTCCCACATAGTTTTGGGCAGAAATAATCCTTTTCTAAAGTAATAAAAACTGAGCTGGGTTATAGACTATATTAGACAAAATATACTATGGTGCCCTGTGTATATATCCTATTACTGAGAAAAAAAATCAAACCCAAAATTAAGTCAGGTGCAGAAAACTGAAAAAGAAAAGCACACATATTTAAACCAGAGGAGAAGGTATAGCTTGAGAAAGAACCTTGAATAGTATATGAAAAGAGTTGCAAAAGACAAATTCTCAAAAAAAAAAATTCTTAGGAAAAATGGTACAAATGGGCATAGAGATGACTGCAAATGACAGAGAGCTTGGCAAAGCAGGATGAGCAGCAGTATCTAATCTAGAAATAATCTTTAGCAATTTTTAAAATTCAGAAATGGTAAAATAAAGGTTTCTTCACCACAGATATTTTTCAGATATCTCTTATGTAAAAAGAAATTGCATGAATCTAAAAAGTAGGCCAGAGAGTAGGCTGCCTTTCAGATACTGATTAATAAGATAAATCAAGGCCCTGATTTCTGGCCTGTCCCAGCTAACCATAGAAAAGCAGATAATTTCCAGAGTAGAAAAGCAGGAAAAGACCAGCCTTCTCTAGTTAAAAATGTCTTCAGCCAGGAGTGGTGAAAGCTGTAACCTCATCATTTAGAGGAGGCAGAGAAAACACAGATTTGGGTAACACAGAAGCAGAATCAGTATCAAGAAGCCTCCATCCCATTATCTTAAGTAACTGTTTATCTGAGCACCTCACTTGAAGCTTCTAATTTTTAACATAATAGAATTTTATCTTATAGTCAGAACTACAAACAACAAATGAAATGGCAGAACTCTGATGGTCAAGATACATAGCACCACAAAGACCTTTGACAGATGCCTAAGGCATCAGAAGACAGCAAGATTGAAGATGGAGAGTACTGTGACTGGGCATTGCTTCATGGTTTATACAAACCATATATATGTACAAGTCCTGATCAACAAAATTGAAGACACCCAAGTTCAAAATGCTGAGGGTTTTCTAACATTGCAGATAGCAACTACCTAGGGCAATATTCATCCATGCAAAAAAAACTGATTAAATCACATGATAATTTGAGGAGTAATTCTAAATATAGGAAATAAACAATCAGCTTAAAAAGAAAATTGAAAGAGAGCAGATCCACGAGGAAGCTCAAACCATTTCTGTAGAGTTTTCCAGAAAACAGAAATTTTTAGAGTTTAAGAAACAAAACGTACAAAGTCCTCTTTTGAGCTGTTGGTTAGGGGTGTTTAAAAACATACAAGTTAAGTTTCTATTGCTCAAGACACCATGCATATCAGAAGTAGGACCTAGGTCCCCTGAGCTGGAGTTGACCTGAATGCCTCTTCCCTAAGGGCATTGATGATACCAGAAAATGCCAGAAAGCTTCTAAAGGAGAGGAGCAACCAAGAGTCTAACCCCAGCTGTGATGCCTATGCACATCCTTGCTGACTTTAAAGCAAACCAAGACAGAAAGGTCGGCACTTAGTAGACTGAGTTCAGAAGAAGGATGCATGTCTCAAGGGCTCTGTTTTTGTCTGTACATCTAGAATACTGGAATACAAATGACCTCGAAAAGCCAAAGCATGGAGGGAAAAAGGCCTCCCCCATTCAGTCAAAGTAGAAAGCTTCTCAACAATAGTCAACCACAGCAGCACATGAGTGGTCTCACCTGCCCTGTTCCCACCAGTAAAGGCTGAATAGAAGCCACACTTTAATTTTTTATGGGCTTTCACGAGGCATGCAAGCCCACTGTCTCAGCAATGTTACAGAAGGTATCTGTCTTATAGAGGAAGATTTAAGTGACTTAAATCTTAGGTGATTAAATCTTAAAGAAAATTCAAAAAAATTATAAATGGTTGAAAAACTCTTACAGAATTGCTTAACATTTTTAGCCATCAGAGAAATGCAAATCAAAACAACTTTGAGATACCATCTTACACCTGTCAAAATGGCTAAGATCAAAAATACAAATGACAACCTAAGCTAAAGAGGATGTAGAGTAAGGGGAACACTCTTCCATTGATGGTGATAGTGGAAAATTGTATAGCCACTTTGGAAAGCAATATGGGCAGTTCCTCAGAAAACTGAAATGCAATCTCCCCAATGATCCAGCAGTATCACTATTGGGCATATACTCAAAGGTTGCATATTTTTACCCCAAGGAATTGATTAACAAATTGTAGTATATCTACACAATGAAGTACCACAATACAGCAGAATAAAAAGTCCTAAAATTTGTAGGCAAATGGATGGATTTGGAGAGTATCATCCTGAGTGAGGTAACACAGGCTCAGAAAGATATACATAGTATGTACTCACTCATAAGTGAATTTCAAACAAGAAGCAAAGAATATCCAGGCTGCAAAGTACAATCTCTATACAGCTTGGGGGAAAAAAGGAACTTAAGAGAGACATCCAGAGATCCCCCTGGGAAAAGAAAATAAAGAAGATTTCCAAGTAAATTGGGATCATAATGGGTGGGAACAACCCAAGCAGTGGTGGAAATAAATCATGACAGAAGGAGACGGTTGAGTGAGAGGTGATAAAAAAGAGAAAAGAGATGGAGATCTTCATAGAGGGAGGTCTTATGTAGTTACAAAGAGGCCAGGGGCTAGGAAAACTTCCAAGAACCCACAGGATGACCCTGGCTAAAACTCCAGCCAATAGTGGACGGGGTGCCTATACAGGACTTCCCTAAAATCAAATGAATGACCATTTTAAGTGTCATTACAGAACCTTCATCCAGCAATGAACAGAGATAAAAGCAGAGATTCATAGCTAAGCACCAGGTCGAGCTCCTGGTTCCGCTGAAGAGAGAGAGAGGAGAATGTATATGAGCAAAGGGATTGGGATCATGAGGAGGAGACCCACAGAGACGGCTGGCTCGAGCTATTGGGAACTTACCTAATCAGAAATAGCTACCAGGGAACCTTCCGAGAAAGGAATTAAACCCTCCAAAGGTAAATGACCATGGAATGGTGTGAACAGGTTGTGGAGCCTCTTGGAGTAGGATGAGACTATGTTCCTGTGCATGAACTGGCATCATGAAGCCCATTCCCTACAGAGGAACTGTAATTAATGATATTTAATAAAACCAGAAATACCAAGAGATCAGCCCACAGTCACACTAGGCAGAGGTCATTCTGGTTCTCCGGGAGTTCCAAGGGAAAACAAGAGCAGTGCTAACTCACACTTTTTCCAGCACAGGGATCCAGAGAATCTCTGTGACTACAAGGCCAAACAGCCAGGCAATGGTGACCTACACCTTTAATCCCATAACTCCAGAGACAGAGACCTTCCTGTGTTTCTGTGAGTTCAAGGCTGACTAACAAATAAGTAGCTCATGCCTTTAATCTTAACCTGGATGGGATACAGCTGGGTGAGAAGAAGGTATTTAAGACAGACTTAGGAAAACAGCAGGCATTAAAGTGACCAGGAGCAAGTCTGATAAAGCTAGAAAATAGCGGGGTGAGATTTGACTGTGGTGTTTCTCTTTGATATTTCAGCCTTTCCCCATTATCTGGCTCTAAGAGTCTTTCATTACAAGCAGAATTTGTGCAACAAGGAACACCTAACCCAGCCTTAATGTTGGGAAAGGGAAGCAGACCTACATAAAATAGATACACCAGACTGAACTGACCCACTTTGGGCCCCCTTGAGATAGAGTGCAGAAAGGCTCAGGGAGTATAGGTAGGGACTAGGAGGATGGAAGGATGGCTGAGCAGTGGTATACATAGAGAGGAAAAAAAAATCTTTTTAAATAAATTTTTTAAAATGGAAAACAAAAGAATCTATAGAGGGAAATGGTAACCAAGAAGGTAACAAGCAAGGAGACAGAAGCCATTTCCTTTGGAAAATTTCCAATTTATATTTTAAAGAATATAAATGCTACATTTCAGGATTTTTAATATACTTATATTGGATTTACTAACACCTTTTTAAAATAAAACAGTAAATTTTATTCATCTGAATGTAAAACAATACTGAATAGTACAAAATATTAAAACAACAATCCAGCTCTCGAAACACTGATCAAAAGACATAATTATTAAAAGAAGAACAATGAGGTGAGGCTATATGTCAGCGGCAGAACACTAACCTAACATGCACAAGGCCCTGGGACTCAACCCTAGCACCCAATAAAAGTAAAATGTAAAACAGAAGGTGTAGAGCAAATGTAATCCACACACAAATGTACTTGCATAAAAATGTCCTATGTAACACACTACCACATGCTGTAAAAATATATAATGAAAACTGAAAAAGATTACTTGGAAAAGAGTAATTTTTTAAAAGAAAAAGAAGCAAGTATAAATGTGGGTGTATTCATTAGAACTCATTAAAAAGCAGGCTATATTCAGGACTAGTAAGGATTAAATTGAAATGGGTCTCATAATTTGTTTTATTTTATAGAATGGCAGAAAGACATGAATGTAGGATAATGGTAACAAATGACACTTCTTTACAGTCTAATGCTATACTCAGAAATAATAGGACTTAATTTCTAACCCCCCATAGTGACATCAAATAGCAAAACGTATGGTATTTGAGTCTGATAAAAGTAACAACTGGAACTTGGGAGATAGTTCTGTGGGTAAAGAACTTTCTGTGCAGGCAAGAAGACTTGAGTTCAAATCCCCAAATAGGCATGATTACATATGCTTGTAACCCTAGCATTGTGGGTGGTTAGACAGGTGGATCCCAGTGGCTCAATAGGCATTCAGTCTAGCTGAAATGGTGAGCTGCTGATTTAGTAGACACTCTGTCTTAAAGAAGGTAGAAAATGATAGATCCAGACAAGTGAAGTGTGGTCTCCACATGTGTGCTTAAAGACACAAGTACCTATGTATGTATATACTTGCATGCATATCTTCTCTTTAATACAGAAGTTTACTTGTAGTTATAGTTGTCATGCACTCCAAGAAGCCAAGATGCTGAAAAGCCTCTGTGAACTGAAGATTCTAAAAACAGTGTTATTCTCTAACCCACAGACAATGCTGAAAGAGAGGTAGGACTCACCAGTTGTAATCCAGTCGGGATTGGTGAAGCTGCTGCTGTTTGAGGAGAAGCTTTGTCTCTTGTTGGGCCAGAAGATGCTGGAGGCGTTCCTTTTCAATTTCTAGTTCCATTTTTTGAAGCATCAATTGTTGCCTTCGATCTTCTGAGAGTTGCTTTTTGACATCAGTTTCACTAGGTTGCAGTGTCACTCTACTATGCATGAGAGATGGCCAGGAAAGCCCACAATGACTGCATGATTCCGGATGTGTCTTACAATATTGAAGAGCCATGTTCACAGGAGGATAGTTCTCATGAACATAATCTTCACTTTCAGAGCATTTATGACCACAGTACTGACTCAGTGTAGTAGGTACAAGGTGTGGATATTCCTTTATCTTCAAATCTTCTGAAGGTAGGACTTTCTCTATTGGGGCTGTATCTACTGGTTTCCTCCTTGGAGATTCATAAGTACCTGTTCTGGTTCCTGATGACACCCTCTCTAAACCCTCTTTGGGATGCTGAAGTGTTACTGTTTTCAAAGAATCATTCCTCAATGCTGTGAGAGATTCTGAAACTGAGCCTTGATTTTCTGACTTTGGTCTTGCCTTGGTCTGACAGTAGGTTTGTGGTTTGGCTACACTTAGGTAGGAACCATCCAGGTCCATCAATGAAGACTGATGAGTACTTTTCCTGTCGGTTACCTAAGAAGAAACACAGAAAAATACAACTCTGGTTTTTGTCAAAGATATATGCTCACTAAAATAAAACTCTTATTTCCTTTTTTTAGATATTACAATATCGACATTGCTAATGTTTGACAAAGCAATATCCATTTGCAAACAACCTTTACTTCAGAAAATCTATAGGAGGACAAGAAAGATCCAGCATTATTACATGCTGCTTATGCCAATCTTTGGGGATTTTAGAAGTTGCAAGTACTTAAGGTTATATAAAGTCAACTTTAAGATGGAAACACATTAAATATTAATATCTAAAAATGTCTATCTTTGAATATTGAACCAAAATATCCATGCAGCCACCTTAAATATTCTTTGATTGGCTATAACACAGAACAAGATTTGATGTAAAACATTTCATATTATTCTGAACAACTACTGCCAGATGAGTTTTTTAGAAATATCTTTAGAGAACACAGATAAAGCTAACTACTTTCAACATACAATAATTATAATGAAAAGCAATTATTTAAATCTAATATATTTAATTTCAGCTACAAACACAAGTGATTTTTCAATTAAGCCACTCAAGTGGTTATAGTCTAATAGAACTAGGCAGAAAGGAAGCAGCTGTAAATTTGAGCTACCAGGTGAAAGAGTAAGCTTGTTTTATTTAGGAGAGTGAAACTTTGTCTATATCAATTCTCAAACTTGAGCAGGTATGAGAATTACCTGAAAGGCTTATTCAGCATGAAAGGCTAGTCTCAGCCAGAGAGTTTCCAACTCTGTTAGAAGTCATCAGCATATTTGCATCTCTAAAAAGGTTTCAGGTGATGCTGATGCTGATCTGAAACCAGGCTCTGAAAATTGCTGCTCTGGACTATGGGATCTAACTGTTTACCTTGGCTTTAGAAAACTGAGTGGGCACTAGATCAGCTCTGAACATACTTGATTTGCTATGAACTGTTTTTTGTAAAGATTTATTTATTATGTATATAGTGTTTTTGCCTGCATGCATGCACACTCCGAAGAGTGAACCAAATCTCATTAGAGATGGTTGTGAGCTACCATGTGGTTGCTGGGAACTGAACTCAGGACCTCTGGAAGAGCTCGTAACCTCTGAGCTATCTCTCCAGCCCAAATAGGTGGGCCTTCCTCTCAGTTCCTTTCAGATATAGGGTCTATCTAAATTCTAGGCTGCAAATACCGAGTATGCCACAGAGAAGCAGTTAGTTTATGACGTTGGATAACTGGGACTAGGAAAGCATTAATAAAGTTAATTAATGTAAAAGAATCTTAATCAAATAAAATTGATAAGGAAGAGTGTAATTCTGAAAATGAGTTCCACAAAATTTAGCTTCTTCCAAGGACAGATAATCTTCTTTAGTCAATACTATCCCATAAACTTAGATATTAGGAATAACATATGAGAGCCAACAAGTCCCAATTACTTAACTACAAAGGTGGGTTCTTCAAAGTGGTATCAGTCCTAGTAATGTAAACTCCTTTGGGAAGCCAGAATATAACCTTTAGCACAAAGGCTGAAAGGCACAAATCATCTACCTCTGGAGAAACACATTCCCCAATACAGACTCACTGAAAGGTAAGCCAAGAGACCGCTAACCAGAAATAAATAAGAAAGATTTGAAATATTCTTCATAGCTTCCACTCACATCTTTCCCTTCCCTATGACTTTCATTTAAAGTCCATTTACATAAACTCTTTTATTTCATAGCCATTTTCTATCTGTATTCAAGAAAGTTCATAAAGCCATTAATAGCACTTAACAGTAATACTATTAACCAACCAAGCAAAAAAATCTTGAATATTTATCCATGTTGTCTAGATCTGCAGCTTTCTAGCTATTTCTTGTCCTGAGTTTCTCCACTCTGTTTAGAGCAGCTGCTTTGTCCCAATACTCATTCCTGGGTACAAATACTGAGACAAAATTACTTGGCATGTTGTTCATAAATAATCACCATCTGTCTAGCATCATAAAGCATAGACTGATAAGTGACTTATTCAAGCTTAATAAAAATTATCACCTTTATGCTTATTGGACACCCCAAACCAATGAATGGAGCAGCCACAAATCTGAACATCGGGGAACAACCTCAGGCTGCACTGTGACATACCAACTTGGCACTTGCCATGGTGAGTTTTTATGAGATTGCCAGATGACATACCTTGAACTGTGCATTGACTTGGCTTAGCCTGATCCTTACTGTAACTGACATCACCAACTTCAAAGTTGTCCAGTTCCCTCAACCCGGTAGCTAAAAGTTTCTGGTTCCTCTGGCTTGATGCCTGCAGTCCCACAGCCATGTAGCCCCAAATAATCACACAAAGGCTTATAGTAATTAAAAACTGTTTGGCTTAGGCTCATTGCTAACTAGCTCTTGCATCTTAACTCAACCCTTTTCCAATAATCTATGTCTAACCATGTGACTAATGGCTCTATTACATCTTGCTCTCTTACTTGCAGCATCTCCTCTGTCTCTGCCCTCCTTCTCCTTTATTCCACCTGCCTTTAAGCTGCTTTGCCAGAGGCCAAACAGTAATTATAAAACAGTAATTCACAGTGTACAGAAAGACACCCTACATCATAACCTAGTATCTCTGAGATCAGTTCTCAACCCACAAGGCCACCTGAAATGATTCTGACTGGAACCAACGCTGATTCTAGTACCTGTTAGCTCCTATACACTCATTTCTAACTTTATGTCACCTATATATAATTGATTCAAGTGTGATGTTTCATTCAAGTGCCAGATATTATCTGAATGAAATGGAATATTTCCATAGTAATGAATCCAAATGTATAAGCACTTAGTGAAAGTTAACCCACTAACAATATATTCTGACATTGTAGAAAGGCACAAAGGTGTTCATATATGTTAATGACATATCTTGCTAATAATACACCAACTGAAGTAATTTTTCACTTTCCATGAACAGTTATTTGCACACCGAGGTAAGCTTATTTGCTTAAGGTTGTTGAGAGAAATATCCCTTTTACAGTAAACTAGTAAGTTACAATTTCTACATTCATTTCTTATTGCCACTATAGGGAATTACTACAAACTGCAGTGTATGACAACACAAATGTTTTCTCCAAAGACTGTGAAGGTCAGAAACTGGAAATTTATCTCACTGGGCTCCAGTCCAGGTTTTGGCAGGGCTTGTTCTTTCGAGAAGCCCTGAGGAGAGAATCTATTTTTTAAGCTTCTAGTGGCCATATATGTTTGGTTTGTGGTCTCTCTTCTATCTTCAAATGTGCATAACTCCAGTTCTGCTTCCAAAATCATAGTGTCCTGTGCTCCAATTTCTTTCTTACTCTTTGTGGACCACAGGGGACACCTATCCAGAGAACCAGGGTGATTCCCCCCCACTTCTAATCCTTAGTTTAATCACACATGCAAATTCATTTTATTCATTAAGTTCATTTAAATTCATAAAATTGATATTCATGGATTGCAGGATTTAGGGCATAGGTGTATGTGTGTGTGTGTGTGTGTGTGTGTGTGTGAGAGAGAGAGAGAGAGAGAGAGAGAGAGAGAGAGAGAGAGAGAGAGAGAGAGAGAGACTGCATCTTTTTAAATGACCTAATTCATAAACAGCTTACATAGTTATCTAGACAGAATAAATGCGCTTTGAGATATCTGGCAGCAGAATACTTGCTAATTTACTTGAGCTAACCTGGCCTACATAGATTCAGTCACAAAAAAAAAGGTGAGATCTAAGATTAGGCTAAATCATGTGTACCAAGAGAAAGAAAAGAAATAGAAAGCAAACTTCCTAGAAAGTTCGAAATATAAAATTCATCTGCTTTATTAGTGGAGTTGAAGATATCTAACACCTTTGGGAATCTATGCAAATAACAACAGACCCAAATGAAGCAGATGTGTTTTTCTTTCTTGAGTTCCTCCATGTCCTTCTATTTGGCATTAACAAATACAAATTCACTTACTGAAGGCTTAAACTAACAAAAAATTCTGAATTTTTCTGTGGCATATGCTGTTTAAAATCCCGTACTACATTTTTATTTAGTGTCTACATGTGCCTGCACACATGCACAAGTGCCCCGCTACCATGATGCTCACATAGATGCCAGAGGATAACTTGTGGGAGCTGGTTCTTTCCTTCAACCATATGGGTCCTAAAGATCAAATCAAGGTTGGCAGGCACAGTAGCCAGCACCTTTCTCCCACGGACCATCTCTCTAGCCTGCATATGGGTTTAATGTCAGACTTTCAGGTAAGTAACACAAACTTAGAAAAGATTATTTTTTCAAATAGAGGCAAAATTTCTAATGCAGTTTAAGAGTATACAGTTTAATGAAATTTCACATCTGTTTATATAGATGCAACTATCTCCTATCAAGTTACAGAACACCTCTATCATCTGGAAATTTCCTTGTATGCTTTCTGGTCAACATCACTGCTCTGTGCTCATCAGTTATACCTTTATTCATTTACACCTACAGGAAACCAAATTTCATTATTTTTTTTAATCACTACATAGTATTTTGTTGTATGGCTATGGCACAATTTATTTTTCTCTTATTAATAGGGGCAGCACTCATTTAGAACTCATAAAGCTGCTATTGTTCTTATATGTTTTAAAATATTTTTATTCTTTAAAATTTATATATAATTACATTATTTTTTCCATTCCATTCCATTTATTCTCTTCACACACAAACTTGCTTAGTTCATTGAATGTTACCTGTATGAAAATGATTTCCGAGATGACTACTTGGTGTTGAATAACTCATTTGGGGGCTTTTTCCTGAGAAAGATTATTTTCCCACTCTCAGAATTAATTAACTTTTTATCTGGGGTTTGAGACCCCAATGAGATTTCTCCCTTCCACGTTAGCATGTCTATTGGTGTCATCTATGTTCAAGTCTTGTTAAGGCAGCCAAGTGGGTTAGATGTGACAGGTATACCCTCTGACATTTCTAGGAGATGCAATCTCACAAAAAACTTCTGTCTCTTAGAATTTTTTTCTGGCCCCTCATCCACTATGATCCCCTGAGACATAGATATAAAAACTGTGTTGTAGATGAGATGCAGTAGTAGCAGGCAGTATCATCCTTGACCTAGAGGCCTGACCTTTAGGCCTTGAAGCTCCAGTATTTGGGGCATGGCCAGAAGTCCAGTTTAAGATCAGATGAAGGTATGCCCCCGGCTCTTCCTGTTTCTCTCACTTGCTCTTTGATGAATGACCTGACCCACTGAGCTACAGCCATGAGCCTAGCTTTCCAGGTGCTGCACAACTGTTTAATTTCTTCTTTCAGTGAGTTTCCTCTCTGAACCCCTACATAAATAATATCCTTTATCAGTTGCCTTTGACTTGCATTAATAATATATCAGTTGTGGACTGGCATCACATGACCACTTGCTTTCTGTTTCTTGATTAATTGTAATTTTCGTTAATGGTCTTGATCTGCAAATTTTTCTTTATAGCTAAATAGTATTCCACAGTATATATGTACCACATTTTCATTATCTGTCAGTTGAAGGACACCCAGATTATTTCCATTTTCTATTGTGAGTAGAGCGGTAATGAACATGACTTAGTATCTGTGACACATGATATTAAGTCCTTTGAGCATATGCCAAGAAGAAAAATCAGGTCATATGGTAGATTTATTTTTAGCTTTTTAAGGGTCCTCCATACAAATCTCCAGAGTGGCTCCACCAGTTTGCAAGCCTGCCGAAAATGAATGGGTGTTAAGTTTCTTTACATCCCCTTCATTGTCTGTGCTCAGCTGATCTCTGCCATTCCAACTGAAGTAAGATGAAATCTTTTTTAAAAGGCATTTCATTGTCATTTTTTATTTCTTCTTTTGGTTGCAATCTATTCAGGTTCCTGGTACATTTTTTGAATGGGTTGGGTGGTTTTTCAATTTTGGGTTCTTTTCAGTTCTTTATATATTCTGGATGTTAATTCTGTCAGATGTATTGCTGGCAAAGATTCCCATTTTATGGACTACCTCTTCAAGTGATATTTTAGTTGTATAGAACTTTTAGTTTTATGAGATCTTACTTCTCAATTATTGGTAAATGAGGTTCTATTCAGAAAGTCCTCTCCTATGAAGATATTACCTATGTCTTCCCCTAGCAGTTTGAGTGTTTGTGGTTTCATGTTTAGGTCTTTGAATCATTTGGAGCAGGTCTGGTACAAAGTGAATACCAGTCTGATTTCACTCTTCTACACATGGATTTCCAGTTTCTCCTGCACCATGTGTTGAAAATGTTTGCTTTTCTCCAGTTTATGATTTTGTCATCATTGTCAAATATTAGATGGCTGTGGTGATTCATACTCATGTTTAAGATCTTCAGTTTTGTTTTAATGGTCTACATCTATCTTTTTGTACAAATACCTTATTACTTTTATTAATATGATTCTGTAATATATTTTAAGATTAGGAATGATAATCCCTCTAGCATCTCCCCTTAGGATTGTCTTGGATATCTAGGCTATTTTTTTATTTCTTATAATTTGGGGATTTTTTTCTAATTTTATGATGAGGTGAGGAATATGATGACATTGCATTGAATATATAAATGATTTTTGGTAGAATGCACATTTTCACAATATTAATGCTATTAATCCATGAGCATGACCCCAACAATTTTTCTAGTCTTTTGTCTCTTTCTTAAGAGATTTAAAGTTTTCATTGTAGAGATCTTTCATCCCTTTGGTTAGTCTTATTCCTAGGTATTTTATTTTTTATCTATTAATATTTTATGGGTTATTGTGAAGGTCCATTATATAGTTTTCTATAAGCTTAAAGTTAGTGCATAAAAAGCTATTGATTTGTTCAAAGTTGATTCTCTGTCCTGCAACACTGCTTAAAGTGTTGATAATTTGTAATATTTTGGTACATTCTTGGGACCTCTTCTGTTCTATTTGTAACCCTTTAACTTACTTTGCTTGCCTTATTGCTCTGACTAGAGCAATTGTATGAGCACAATACTGAAAATGAGTAGAGATATTGGGACATCCCTGTCTCACTCCTGACTTCAGTGAGACTGCTTCAAGTATTTATTCATACAAGATTACATTGGCTTTCACATGTAGGTTTCTCATACAGTTTTTATTATGTTGAGATACATTTCTTCTTGTTCTAAAACTTTTATCATGAAGATATGTTGGATTCTGGATTGAGATGATCATGTGAATTTTGTACTTAAGTCCATTTATGTGGTTTAGTACACTGACTCTCAGAGGTTGAAGCATCCCTCTATTTGAGGAATTTTTTTTTCTGCTGTGTCTTTTAATATTTTTGTCCTGTATACTTACTGTTTTAACTATGATATACTATGTAGATATTCATTTTTGGCCTTATCTATCTGATGTTCTGTGTGCTGCTTGTATTTTTATGGGTGTGTCCTTCTTAGTCTGAGGAAGTTTTCTCCTATGACTTTGTTGAGTACCTGGTCTATGCCACAGACCTGAGATTCTTTTCCTTTATCTACTCCTATAATTCAAAGGTTTGGCATGTTTCATGGTATTTTATGTTTCTGGCATGTTTCTTCCCTGATTTTCTTTAATTTCTCATAATCTTAGCTTGTTTCATCTAGACCTTACACTTTATCTTTGGATACTCCATTGATCCATTGATAACTCCTTTTGTTTGATCCATTCTTCTTGTAAGTTGAGTTTTCCAATTACGTCTTTACTTCAGCTTAAGTCCTCTTCAATGCTTCTATTTCATTATTGAATTCCAGTTTCAAATCCTGAATTTTATTCACCATTTCTATAAAACTTATATAAATGTTTGATTAAATATTATTCAGATGTTTATTCTCTTTATATTCTTTTTAAGTTCAATGATATGATTGTGTATGCCATCTTTAAACTCGGTGAATTCTTCTGAATAATTGTCCTTTCTTTCAAATCCTATGTCCTAAGGTTCATCTAGGTAATTGACACTGGAGAGGATTTCTACAGAACTTGTGGGTTTGAGGTGGGGTGGGGAATACTGCCTTGATCTTTCACATTTTTTTTGTATTTGTGCAAAAATATATTCGCATTTTGACAACCTTTGTTGGTTCTGTGTCTGATAAGGAGGTAGTAGGCTAGGGCTCATGTGCATGTTGGGTTAGGCCTAAAGACAGGGCATGCTTAAGAAGGAATGAAGTCAGGTGGATTAGGGAGCTTGACTGGCCTTCAGGATGCAGGTTCTGATCCAAAACTGTACTTGGGGCTAGATTTGGGATTGGGAATTTGTGGAGGAAGGGATCAGGTGGACTCTCCTGACTAGACCACCATGAAGGATGTACATGACCTTTATTAGAAACTAACATGGTCATTTTATTTTATATCCCATCAACAAAGTACAAAATCTTCAGCTGTTCCACATTCTCATCAACACTTGGTCAAACATTTTTATGTTTAGTCATTATGTCATATAAAGAAGCCTTACCATATTTTAAATTCTACATTTCTATCATGTGAAATGGCACTAAACAACTTTTCCTTATCATCTGACCCATCTAGATAATTTCTTACAGGCATGCATGCTCAGAGGCTAACCTAAACTAGACAGTCCTCGATAGGCATGTCAGAAGGCTTGTCTTGTAGGTGACTCCAGATCCTATCAAGTTGGTGACCAATACTAACCAACACAGAAAACAAGGAAGAAACTTGTGCTAATCATTTTTAATGAGAAAACTTGGTTGTAAATAATCATGTTCAGTGACTACTGAATAGTCACATTCTCCTAGGGTATTCTGGGTCTCTCTCTCTCTCTCTCTCTCTCTCTCTCTCTCTGTCTGTCTCTGTCTCTCTCTCTGTCTCTGTCTCTCTCTCTGTCTCTGTCTCTCTCTCTCTCTTTCTCTCTCTCTCTCTGCTTATTGTGTATGTTCATGCAACTGGTATCTAAACCAGTAGTGGTAGGGTAGGCAAGCTACTATTGATCTATATACTCAACCCCACATATACATCTCTTAACTTAGAACCTAGAATAGACTGTGTCACCTGTTTTACATACATAACTCTTAATATTATCTTAGTATGCAGCTCTCCATTACAACTTTTCATTTTTTCTTTTGGGGACAGGGCTGCTCTATGTATGTCATGGAGCTTGTTACATAGACCAGGATAGACTCAAACTCACAGAAATCCTCCTGTCTTTGCTCCTCAAGAGCCAGGAAGCTATTTAAATTACCACTTTTTGGATAAGAAAATGAGGTTTGATCAAACAATATAACTTTACCAAGTTCACATCAATATTTCATGTGAGACATGCCCTAGCTGCCCTCTACACTTCCTTTTGTACTATACAGATACTTTAAAATTATTCTTATTTGTATGAATATTTTGCTTGCATGTATATCTGGGTACCAAGTATATACTCAATACCTGTGGAGGCCAGAAAAGAGTGTCTAGTCCTCCTGGACATATGGTTGTAAGCTGTTGTGTTGGTACTGAGAATCAAAACCACTTTCATTAGAGATGCCAGTAATCTCTACTACTGATCCATCTCTACCTCCATTTTTCTCAACATTTTTTTTAAGAGTACAATAACAATAGATAAACTTACAAACTAATATTACCATTATACAATCATGAGAAAAATGCCTCAATGGTCAATATTTTGAACAATAGAATTCAGATTTACTTTTTTAAAAATATGAATGAAGTCATATGATACATATCCTTTTGTATCTGGTTTCCATTACCCAATATTACATTTTCTAAGTGAACTCCACAGTGTTGCAGATAGCTGCATTTCTATCTTTTGTACATCTAGATAATAGTAATCTACAGAGCATTTTTATTCTGTGAAAGGTCAAACATTAAGTATTTTAGGTTTTGCTACCTCATATCTGCTTTTGTGGTACAAAAACAAGAGATAATAATAAATTAACATGCATAGCTGTGTTCCAGTTAACCTTATTTATGGACACTAAAATATAAATGTCATGACTGTTTTTTCCTCTTCCCTGAAATATTTCTGTCCTCTCTATAACCACATAATAATATAAAAATGTTCTTAGCTCACCAGTTTTATAACACCATGCGACTGACTGTGTTTGTCCGCTGTTGTCAACTAAATTTGGTGATCACATCTTCCAATTAAGGAATTCTAATAGGACTGAGGATGGAGCTCAACTGTAGTGCCTTCATATTGCATGTGGAATGCCTTGGGATCCATCTTTAGTACTTCAAGAAAAAAATCCTGACTGTTAAGATATGCTGAAAACCCAACAAGAAAAGTAGACAAAGTAGTTGAGTGTAGTGGCACAAGAGTATAATCCCAGCACTGACACTCAGGAGGTTGAGTAGATATAATCTTGAATTCAAGGGCAGCCTGAGCTACATAGTAAGCCTCTGTCCTAATAATAAACAAAACAAACAAAAATCTCAACCAATCAAAACCCAAAACCAAGTGCCTGCCCTGCTTTTTATATGTTTTCTATGTGATAATAAAAGGGGTAGACACTTAACTTAAAATGATACTTAGCAGGAAAGCATGCCAACTAATATACCTAATGCTGGGAAAAGAACTGCATTAAAAATTAGGGGGAAATGCTTACCATTGCTAAAAATAGTTGAGTTCACCATGGGAACACTTTTGGATTTTTCCTTTACAAAGGATCCCATTATCACCGACTGTGAGGAGTGGCTTGTGCCAAGGAAATCCTTGGCACAGCATACCATGGAATCCACAGCACAGAAAAAATATATTGGCACTCTGGTTTACAAAAGAACTGGAAAATGATGTTCTTTAACCTGGGTAGACACAGGCTAAATGAAAAAATGCCATAGAAAATAAAAAAGATTTGAAATCAAATGTACGAGTGCTGACAAGATGGCTTGGTGAGTAAAAGACTTGCTCCAGAAATCTGATAAAGTGAGTTGAATCAGCAGAACCTATGTAAACCTATGTAAAAACAAGCTCTGCAAAGTTCTCTTCTGGCCTCCACACATGAACCACTGTATACCCAAACTCACACCAAATATACATCATGCACACCCACATTCACACAATAATTAAAAAAAAGAGTGCAAAATCCTTAGGTTAAACATCATAAAGAATTTTCTACAACTGAAACTTAAAAAACTAATAGAGTTTAAAATTTTCCTTAAGTTTTAAGGTACCTTTTTATATGATTTCTTATAGATCATATCTATATTATAAACATCTATGATATGGCATGTCACACATATATATGCAAGCACATATATAAACAAAATATCCCCAGGTTCTTACAGGTTAAAAAAAAACCCTACATTACTATTTTGTAAAATTATCCATATGTAAACACTGTTTCTATGAATCACGATTATAGTGTTAGATTATCTCTGTTATAAAAGAACAAGTAGAACATAAAGTAAATAGCATGTCCTTTTTAAAGACATATTTTTGAGGATTTAAAAAATGAGTACTGTATTTACTTCATTTCCACTCCACTTTCTAATGTTCATATCTCTTCTTTAATTACTATTATTAGACACGCTACAGTCTGCAGAGTCTATGGAGTGTTTGCTCATAAATGTGTTTAGGGCTGATCTCTAACATGACATTATTAGGGTAATGGAGAAAACTGACTTTCCCTCTCTCAGCAGTCATTAATTACCCGAAAGCTCTTCATTTCCCCTGTCCTCTTTGGTACATCAACTGGTCCTGTCAACATCTTGTCTTTGGATACTTAGGAACCGATTACTTCCAAATGTGCTCATGAGTTCTTATCCACAGGAATACTCAGTTATTACCAACAGATCTTGAGGTATTTGTTACTATCTTGACAAGTGTTAACAATTCTAATTTTCCTTCTTATTGGCTTATGAAAAGATAATTCTAAATTCTGAACTTCAAAATTTCCTATCCATTCTAAAAAGGTCAGTAGTACGTGTGTGTGTGTGTGTGTGTGTGTGTGTGTGTGTGTGTGTGTGTGTGTGTGTGAAGGGGGGTGCAAGTCACTGTTATCTTCCAGAATATTTTGGAGTTAATGTGGAATAAAGCACAGAATGGCATCTTGCATTTTAACACTATACATGGACCAGTTGTCAAATTGACAGAAAATTCTTAATGCAACAGCTGCACTGTGTAGTTTGCCAATGTCTCATCCCAAATAAATGTTCATTCTCTTCAGTGCAATTAACTTTCCTATACTGGCAGATTTTGCTAGAAGATCATCAAGGTAGATTACCTTCCAGCGTTATGAACTAAATACTTACAGGTGTTATATCATCAGTTATAACTTACAAACTTTTGCATTTAGCAAGACATTCAGGAAAATGAATCATCTAATTTATGAATAATTTATAAGAAATTCACAGCATGCTCCTGGCGTCATCCATGGCCTTTTCCAGGTCATATGACACCAATTAGAGCTGAATTTTAAATTATTCAATAACCTGAACTCTCTTGTCATTTAACATATAGATATCAATGCAGTAAACAAGTTAAATCTAATGGACCCTGGAGGTTTGAGCTCCTTCACAGCTCAGCAGCTGAGGCCGTAGGCTATCAACGGAAGGGAAAATGACAGAATGCAGCAGCCACACACATCTGCAAAGCTCTAATAACTTATTCTAGTTCCCAAAGGGACTGCAGCACACTTTAGAATATTGAATCTAAAAGACATTAAAGTCCCTAATTATGAGGCTTAAAGGAGTGTAGGCAAAGAGAAGATACACACTAACATGTAAATGACAGAACAATGGACTAGATACCACATGCCATACCAGATCCTAGGAATACCATCATGGCCTGCCAATCATATTTTACAATAACTGCCAGATGCAGTAAGAGGTTAAACCTTCTTATATCAATACTACAGTCCTTGATTGTCAGAATTTTGAACTTTTATATAAATAAGTAGCTTGTAATAACTGATAGAACATTTAAAGCTGAAGTCAAAAGAAACAATTCAGAATTTCAGTAAGGTTACTCTGGAGTTCTTTTGCTTTAGGCAAATTACTTTTGGTACTCTTTAGTAGTTTAATCATTTGTAAAGAGATTTAGGCTCGATAATCTTTACAGTACATGCTATCCTTAAGACCTTGTAACACGAAGAAGAAAAAAAAAAAGAAAGGAAAAATGGCTGGATGAGAAGACAGCAATGAGTGAATACTCAGTTACTGCCCTCTGAGAGTCACACACTAAAGAAGATAAATCAACTTAGTTTAGATATTTGCACCAAACAGATAACTGAATAGGATAAATGTGTAGCTATAATAACAATTATAAGAATTCTAATAGAATTTTTTAAAGGGAGGATCATGTCATCAAACATCAAAAGATATGTAACTACAGTAGTGACTCAACTCATTTAGTCACAATTGCAGAAAAGGGCAGCTTCAAACATTTCAAATATTGAGTTCCTAACAAGAAATAAGCACATAACTAATTATAATTACTTAATGAAGATCACAAAAAGGGTGTGAGTGTGTGTGTGTGTGTGTGTGTGTGTGTGTGTGTGTGTGTGTGTAAAAGCAGAGAAAGGAGCTTTATGGCCACACTAAGAAAAGGAAGAAATAAAAGAGTTCCAGAGACTCACATCAATCTTCAGGGTCTTAACATGAGATGTAGGGCAAGAAGTATATATCAGTAAACAGTCATGGTCAAGATGAAATTCTGTTCCTAACTGTCGATCCTAAGATGTCTCACAAGGAGGTCTGAATTGTGTTAATTATCTTCCTAAGAAGCAATCTTTCTCTGGTAGAATGGCCATTTTCATTTTATTAATCTACCAATCCATTAACATGGGTACATTTTCCATCTTCTAATTTTCTTTCTTCAATGTGTTAAAGATTTTATTATACAAGTCCTGGGGCTGGAGAGATGGCTCAGCAGTTAAGAACACTGACTGCTCTTCCAGAGGACATGAGTTCAATTCCCAGCACCCACCTGGTAGCTCACAACTGTCTGTAGTTCCAGTTCCAGGCAAACACCAAGGCAAATAAATAAAAAAGTTTTCAAAACAAAACAAAACAAAAAACCAAACAAACAAAAAACAAGTCCTTTACTTGCTGGATTAGGGTGATCCTAAAACATTTTAATCTTTTGAAGTGATTATGAAAGGCACTATTTCCTTGATTTTGTTCTCATCTTGTCAGGTATATATAAGAAAACTATTAGTTTTGTGTGTGAATTTCAGGTACTGCTATTGCACTGAAAGTGTCAGTGGTGTGTGTCTGTGTGTGTGAGCAAATAGCTTCTTCCTTTCCTATTTCTATCCAGTTGATGTCCTTCAGTTGTCTTATTGTTCTGGCTATGTCTTCAAGTGCTATATTGAGTAAGTATGAAGAAGGTGGGCATCCTTGTCTTGTTTCTGGTTTTAGTGAAAGTGCTTTGAGTTCTTCTCTGTTCAACTTGATGTTTCACATGATTTTTCTGCAAATCATCTTTATTATGCTGAGCAATACATACAGGTATGTCACCTGTATCCTTAGTCTCTCCAGGACTTTTATCATGAAAGGATATTGGACTTTTCCAAAGGCCCTTTCTGAATCTAATAAGCTAATCATGTGCTTTTTGTCTTTCAGCCTGCTTATATAGTGGATTTAATTTATCAGCTTACATAAGTTGAATCATCCCTGTATAATTTTATAGTGAAAATTAGATAGATACAGGGAAAGATACCAGGACAGGAGTGCTGATTTTTTTGTTTTCAAAAATCCATCCAGTTAAAGATGTAGCCCACACAGGCTCCTAAGAGTATTATGTAGAGTTTTCTTGTGCCTGTGTCTTAGTGTGGGCCATGTGGAAAATGCTAGAGTCCTGGACAGCACTTCTAAGGTATTTACTGACTTTTCATTCTGCACTAACCATCAGGCTCTAGAATGAACCCAAGAATTGTATGTGGATAGATGTTTCCATGCAGTTTTCTATTCAATAAAGAAAAGCCTAAATGTCTTACAACCGCACCCCCCAAATCTGTTAACACTATCTGAATGCTACCAACTGCTCCTAAAAGGGAGACCAGAAGTCACACTGTTATATGTGCCACTAGCTAAGAGAAAATAATTTAAAGGTTTAGACTAACATTTGGACAGAAACTGTTCTGAAAAACAGAGGGTGTATTTAAGAAGTAACATTAGGTATAACAATAGAAAGAGGTTTGGAAAGCTAGTGTGTTATTAGATCAAGATTTGAAAAAGTAAATCAGAGTTCTGTAACTAAAGATTAGAGTCCTTCCTGAGCCTCTGTGTAAGCAGATACAAACCAGCGATGCTGAAGACCTAGGAAGAAGTAATTCTGAAAGCAGAGCAAACCATAAAACCAGAGACTGAAGGTGGCTGCTTTTGGAGGATTAGCCCTACTTTAAGATAAAAAGAACTGTTTGGAACTGAGTGGTAGGTACTGTGCCAACCTTTATTGCAAAATATCGGGGGCACTCTTATTTAGCTAGTTTAGGTTATTGTGAAAAGCCAAGCGATTTGGTTCAGAAATCAAAAGAATGAGAAATATAATTACCTAGTACCAACTGCCCCAACTCTCTTTTCTGTTCCTAAGAGCCCTGACTGGGGCCACTTCCCTTCATGTGGTTTTTACCATTCTCTCAGCTCAAATAATTATTTGTTTCTTTATTATTGAACTTAGTTCATCCTGCTCCTGTGCAGTTAAGTGTTACTCGTTTTCAGATATTTAGATTTCCTTGTGATGGTGAAGTATTAATTTATACTTTTAAAAATGAAAACTCAACTTAAGATGGGCTGTGAAACTTTTGGGTGGTCTCTTGTTTCCACATTGCATCTATCCTTAGGAATGCTTGGATTACATATGTATGCCAATGCACCTAACGTTTTAACATGGATTTTGGAGATTGAACTAGGCTTCCATAGCAAATGCTTTTGCCTATTTGCCATCTCATCACCCCCGGATGACTTTTTATATTAGATCTGTGGAACTATCATTTGGAGTAAAAGTTTCAATTGAAAGTAGAGGTCACTACAGTACTTTTGGCAATGTGCCATAAAAAGAGTTTAAAACAAGAAACTGTAATAAAAAAATCTACAAAATATGTGCTATTTCAAACTAAAATTAAAAAGTTTAAAATAAGAAACTGTAATGGAAAAGCTACAAATATGTGCTATTTCAGACTAAGTTTGGGATAGGCAAGCAGACAAGAGAATACAAAATCTGAATAATAAGCAACATTGGCTCGGGATTCAACTCTTACTCTGATGTCACAAACAAGAACACTACATGTTTGAGATACAATGTATTCAAAAGAGGAAGTTTGGAACAAGCAGAGATGTAAAAGCATAAAGCAAATTGTGTTTCCTACAAATCATTTTTAGTTAATGTCTTCCAATATAAAAAAATTATTGCCAAACAAATATATTTATATAATCCATTACAAATAAACATATGACAAATACCTGTGACATGGATTTCCCACTTTTTCCTCCAGGGTCTAGCCTGGTGAATACCCCCTAGTAGCAATCTAATACTTTTTTTTGCAAACTTCCAGGTCTACCTTGCCTGACATCCAGTGCTCTGGTCCCTCCAACTCCTCCTGTAGCAAAGCCACCGGCTAGGCTTCCACCAGGATCTTCCCTAACTACATCCATCCACAAGGCTCTTGGCACTACATCCACCATCCTATTGCCTACTCAGATTTCCCACATCCTCATTCAGATAATATCGCGGTTAAAAACTCACCGTGAGATATGTTTTAAATGGGGTTTATTTTGTGAAAATCACTTATAAAACAGAGCCAGTTTTAAGAGAAAATGAAAGGATAGAGCTTTTTTTTTAAAAAAAAAAAAAACTCTTTATCTTTACACCATATGTCCAAACTCCCACACAACTAAGCCAAACTACACACCCAGTCGAGAACTCTCACAAAAAAAATGACGACTTTTTGTCTTCATCCTCTCCCTCAAAGGTCTACTTCCATAATCCTTTCCAATTAACCACGCCCCGCTTGTCTCCAGTCCTATAACACAATCGTTTACATATATAGTTCCTAATTTCATGCTACAAGATAAAGTCTGTTGAATACCTCTGACTTCTTCATCCATTCCTTTCCTATAACCTACTACATTTAGTTTGGATCCCAAAATGAGTGCACCAGCCTCATCTGGCCTTCTTGTGGTTACTGCAATGGAGCTCTAGGCTTTGGATAAGGTATCCTTCTATCTATCACCACAGGAAAATTCTACATCACACCTAACATTTCCACTCAAAACTACCTATCCTTAACTGCTGGCTTGAAACAGATGCATATCCTGTTTTTGATGCAGTCCCTTCTGTTCACCTGACTTCATTCCACCCAAGCCACTTCCAACCTCTGGACTCCAAATGCCCCATATCTTCTCTTCACCTCTGCCATGCACTATTGATAAAGAACGCACATCAAAGAAAGTCTACATGCTGAGATCTTATCACAAGAACACCAACAATTTGTAAAATCAAGACAGTTTCTACTCTCTAAAACCTACCAGTCCTGTGAAAATGCTTGCCAATGAAATACAGAAAATAAAACAACAAAAATAAACTTCCTAAAAGAATCCAAAGAATAAAGAAAGAAACAGCTCAATGAAATAAAAGAGGGATAGAGAAGACCTGAGTGATGCCCCCAGAAAACACACACTTAAGACTGATAGAAATGATAAAGACAATTTACTGTATAGAAATATTAAAGCAAATTAAATATGAAATGTAATTGGACTAGAAAAATTGAAGGGTCAAACTAGAAAACTCAAAGGAAAGCCCTTTAAAATTTTAATATCTAGTTCTTTGCCTGCTTCTTCTAACTTTCACTGGAAAGTTCATATCTTTACTGGTATTAGAACTTATTTTGGGATTCCAGTATACTGAAGACCAGCTGAGACATTTAATCTTTTGGAATGAGCAAGAATAGGATTCTTTGGTATTCTACAAGGAGACAACTGTTGTTAAAATAGTCAGACCACAGACTATAAAAAACTCTAATGAATTCATATATGTGTATTTTTTATTTTACAAGAATTTTAATAACCAAGACACAAAACCTAAACATTATTTTGAGTGGAGACAAATGTTGAACACAGAAAAGAGACTGTGGAAAGAATTACAAAGCCATACTTAATAAAATACAAAATGCTACTAAGAGCACAATACTATCAAAAATCAGTAACATGATGACCACAACTAATACATTACAATAATAACTTTAGAGATAATGGCCCCAATTCTTCAATCAAAAGACATAAACTGAATACTGAATGGCTCAAATAACCAAATCCATCCATCTGCTTTCTACAAGAAACAAATCTCAGTTTTAAAGATAGAACCTGAGAGTAAATGAATGGAGAAAAATATTCAAAGCAAATAGTACCAGGAAGCAGGCAGGCCTTATATGACAAGGTAAAAGTAATCACAAAAGAAAAAAGAATATTTTTCAGGTGAAAAAAACATTCTAAACATGAGAAAGTAAGAAACTACTGTTCAAAACATATATATATCAAACTCAGAGGTAACTGGTTTCATAAAAAATATACTACTGAGATGGGACCAGCTGAACCTCTGGACACACAGCTAAGAGGTGAGCCATCCTGTCCTATATTGCCAAGCAGTGACTTTACTACTCTCCAAACCCCAAGTCAGGGATACCCCCACAATACCCCAACCACACCCAGCTCTACCCTAAATCAAAGAAAGCTGGGAGAGCATACCCAAGGCCAAGTTCCAGCAAAACACAGCTGCCTCAGGCTACCTCCTGCCCAAATCACAATCACATCACACTGTGACTACACAGGACCAGCCAAGCCTCTGGACACACAACTGACTAAGAACCCCCAGGTCTACAATAGACTAAGAGCCGAATGAAAGCTGACCAAAAGTGAACTGAGGAAGCAATGGGTAGATGCCAGTGCAAGAATTCATACAACAATGCAAAGATCAACAGGACACTATCAGAAGAAGCAGGTGGTTCTACAAAATCAAGTCCTGAAAATAACAATGAAGAGGAAACAGAAGGAAACCACCTTAAGAACATCTTTATGAAGCTAATAGAAGTCATGAAGAGAATATAAAAAACTCTTTTTTAAAAAAGAAGCAAATACAAACAAAAAATTGGAACAGATGAACAAATCCCTAAAAGAAAATAAAGAAAGCCAAGAAAAAGAAAACAAACAGGTGAAAGAAACATTTCAGGAATTAAAAATTGAAATAGAAGCAATAAAGAAGGCAGAAACTAAGACAAAGCTGGAAATAGAAAAACCTAAAGAAAAGAACTGGGACCACAAATTCAAGCATAACCAACAGAATCCAAATGATGAAAGTAAGAATCTTTAGAGTGGAAGATTCAATAGTGGAGATAGATACATCAGTTAAAGAGAACACTAAAACCAAAAAAGTCACAACACAAAATGTTCAGGAAACCTGGGACACCATGAAAAGACCAAATCTGAAAGTAATTGGAAGTGAAGGAGAAGAACATCTCAAAGGCACAGAAAATATATTCAACAAAATCATAGAAGAAAACTACCAACCTAAATAAGGAAATACCTATAAAAATACAATAAGCCTACAGAACACCAACTAGACTAGATCCACATAAAAAGTCTGCTTGCCATATAATAATCAAACCACTAAACTTATAGAACAAAGAAAAAATACTAAGAGCTGGGAAAAATAAGGCCAAATTACCTATACAGGCAGACCCATTAGAATAACACCTGACAATTCAATGGAAACAATAAAAGCAAGAAGGTCCTGGTCAGACATTATATAGATACTAAAAGTACATGAATGCCAATCCAGACTATTGTACCCAGCAAAACTATCAACCACTATAGATAGAGTAAATAAGATAATTCACAACAAAATCAGGTTTAAACAATACCTAACTACAAATCCAGCCCTACAAAAAGCCCTACAGGGAAAACACAAACCTAATGAAACCAGAAATACCCATGAAACCACAATCAATAATCCCACAGAAGAAAAAACCCCAAAATAGAAATACACACAAGCTACTACCAAAAATAACAGGAAATAATGATCATTGGTCATTAATATCCTAAAATATCAATGGACTCAATTCATCTATAAAAAGACACACCCTAACATGATGAATACAAAACAGAAGCCATCCTTCTGCTACATACAAGAAACACACCTCAACTTCAAAGACAAACACAAGCTCAAAGTAAAGGGTTGAGGAAAGACTCTCCAATCAAATGGCTCTAAGAAACCAGCAGGTATAGATATTCTAATATCTACCAAAACAGACTTTAAACTAAAATCAACATAAACCAAAGAAGTAGCAGGCCTCTTGGGCAAAAACTTTAAGTCACTGACGAAAAAAATTAAAGACGATATCAGAAAATGGAAAGACCTCCTGTGCTTCTGGATAGGTAGGATCAACATAGTAAAAATGGCAATTTTACTAAAAGCAATCTACAGATTCATGCAATAGCCCTCAAAATTCAAATACAATATTTTACAGTTCATGAAAAAAACAATACTCAACTTCATATGAAATAACAGGAAACTGAGGATAGCCAAAACAATCCTGCTCAATAAAAGAACTTCAGGAGGCATCACCATTCCTGACTTCAAGCTATACTATAGAGCTATAGTTAAAAAAAAAAAAAGCCTGGTACTGGCATAAAAACAGACTTGTAGATCAATGGAATCTAATCAAAGACCCTGACATTTACCCAAACAACTATGAACATCTGATTTTCAACAAAGAGACAAAGAATATCCAATGGAAAAAAAGATAGTATGTTGTAAATAATTTCTGCCCGGACTTTCTGGTCTAACTCAGAGGCTCAGACCCGCAGTCCCACTGAAACACATAGATGCTTACGGTAATTTTCTGCTGATTGACCTAGGGCCTAGGCCTATAACTTGCTGATTCCTTCATCTAAATTCAACCCATCTGGTTCAGCCATATGGCTCAGTATCTTTTCTCACAGCAGGATTTCAGTTTCTTTCCTCTGCATCTGCTGCTGTCTCCTCATTGTGCCTCTGTCACATTCCTGTGTCTTCTTTCTGGAGTCTGTGTTGTCTGGCATCTGTCTCTGTTCTTTCTTTTCTTAGCCTGGTAGCCCCGCCCATACATCCTGTCTGCCTTTTGGCCAATCAGCTTTTATTAAACCCATAGGCAGGACAATTATTTAAAATGTAACACATAATCCACTACAATATTATCTTCAACAAATGGTGTTGGCATAACTGGACGGTACTGTGTAGGAAAATGCAAATAGATCCAAACCAATCACACTATATAAAACTCAAATCTAAGTGGATCAAAGATCTCAACATAAACCCAATGACACTGAAAGTGGGAAATACTCTCCAACTCACTGGCACAGGTGACCACTTCCTAAATATAACACAGGTAGCACAGACACCAAAAGCAAAATTAATAAGTGGGACCTCCTGAAACTGAGAAGTTTCTGTAAGGCCAAAGACAGTAAGACAAAATGACAGGCTACAGAATGGGAAAAAATCTTCACCAATACTACAACAGATAGAGGACTGATCTCTAAAATATACAGAAAACTCAAGAAACTAGAGCCTAAAGTTCTAAATAATCCTATTAAAAGTAAGGTTCAGAACTAAAAAGGAAATACTTGACAGAAGAATTACAAATGGCTGAAAGGCACTTGAAAAAGTGCTCAACATCTTTAGCCATCAGAGAAATGCAAATCAAAACAACTTTGAGATACTACCTTATACCTGTCAGAATGGCTAGGATCAAAAACACAGAGGACAGCCAATGCTGGAGAGAATGCGGAGCAAAGGAACACTCCTCCATTGTTGGTGGGGGGTAAACCTGGTATAGCCACTATGGAATGCAGTATGTCAGTTCCTCAAAAAACTTGGAATCAATCTCCCCAAGGACACAGCAATACCACTATTGGGCATATACTCAAAGGATGCACATTTGTACTCGAAAGGCATTAGCTCAACTATGTTCACAGCAGCAATGTTCATAAAAACAGGAACCTGGAAACAATCTAAATGCCCCTCAACTGAAGAATGGATTAACAAACTGTGGTTCATCTACACAGTGGAGTACTACTCAGCAGTGAGAAAAAAATGATATCCTAAAATTTGCAGGAAAAAGCATGGATTTGGAGAATATCCTTTTGTGCGAGGTATCACAAGCCCAGAAAGATAAGCAGGGGATGTACTCACTCATTAGTGGACTTTAGACAAAAAGCAAAGAACACCCAAGCTGCAAACCACAACCCCTAAACAGCTTGGGATCTGATAGGACTTAAGACAGTCATCCAGGGATTCTCCTAGGAAGAGAAAATAAAGAAGATCTTCTGAGCTAATTGGGAGCATAAGGAGTTGCAACCAAGAAGAGGTGGGAACAAATCAGGAGAGAAGGGGAGGACTGAGAGGAGCATCCAGGAGGGAGAAAAAAGAGATGGAGATCTTAATAGAGGAAGCCAATGTGGGGTTGGAAAAAGACCAGATGCTAGGGTAACCTATAAGAAATCACAGGATGTCCCTACCTAGGTCTCCAACCAATAGTGAAGGTGTTGCCTAGATAGGACTTCCCCCATAATCAAATGAATAACCACCCCAAGTACCATCACAGAACTCACACACAACAATGAATAGAGGTAGAGGCAGAGATACATGGCTGAGCACTGGGCTGAACTCTGGGTTCAGCTAAGAGCAGGGAAGGAGAGTCTTTATGAGCAAGGGGATAGGGCTTATGAGGAAAACTCCCACAGTGATGACTGGCTGGAGCTCTGGGGAGCTCACTGAATTAAGAACAGCTGTTGGGGAAGCTTCAAGAAAAGAAACTAGGCCCTCTAAGAATAGACAGCTGTCCAATGACATGGGCTGTTATGTGGAGCCTTGTGGGAGGGATCAGACTGTGTTTCTGTACATGGACTGGCACTTCAGAGCCCATTTCCTCCAGACATACACCTAACCCAGGCTTGACATTAGGGTGAGGAAATCAGACCTGCCTGGAGTGGATTCGAAGCTGATGTACCTTGGGACTTCTTGTCCTTTTTGGGAAGGGGACAGGGGAAGGGCAGTAGGGAGGCTGAAGGATGACCAGGAGGGAATGGGAGCGGGAAAGGGGGGAGAGCAAGGGAATATATGGGGGAAAATGAACTTTATTTTATAAATAAAAAAAAATACTACTGAATTAAAGACACAAACTAGCACCAATCCATTAATAATAGATGATCTCAACATCCTACTTCCTCTAAATGGAGAAGTCATCTGGACAAAACATAAACAGAAAAACATCAGAATTTAGGGATATTCTGCATCAAACTGACTGAGCATTTATCTACAGTGTTTTCTATTCAAATGCCAATCTACTCAGCAGCAGATGAAAGCTTTTCTAAAAGAGAACGTTCACACCTTGGGACACAAAACAAATATTTAAACTACTCAAAAATATTAAATCACCCATTGTGTTGTATCTGATTACAATGAAATAAAACAACATTAGCAGCAGAAAAACCTCCAGTAAATATTCAAACTTGTAGAGATTAACAAATTCATTACTAAATGCCAGATGAGGTAAAGACAGAATTCCCAAAACTAAAAAAAAAAAAAAAAAATACCACAAAACAGCAAAAGTTCTGGCACACTCTGAAAGCAATCCTGTAAGGGAAATTTATAGCTCTAAGTGCCTAATTAAAAAATCAGAAGGAACATAACAAATATCTTACTGATACAACTCAAAAAGTTTGGAAATCAAGGAACAAACCAAACTCAAACCTAGTCAATGATAAGCAGTAACAAAAATTCATAGCAGAAACCAACACAATAAAAACAAAGAGAACTAAGAATTCTAAGCCCTATTTCTTTGAGAAGCTATACTAACAGGCCTTTGATCCAAATGACCATGGAGGAACCAGATAAACAGAATCAGAGATGAAGAGGAAAACATTACAGCAGATACAAAAGAAATACAGAATATTATAAGGAGACAATAAAAAATAATGCTCCACTAATTTATGAAGATATTGATGATTTTCTAGATGCAGAAAGACCACAAATTAACCCAAGAAAGAAATCAACTTAAACAGGCCCAAAATTAAAAAGGAGTTTGAAATAAATAGCCTTAAAGATAAAAACTGTATCTAAATAGATGGAGAAAAATTCTTTTCAAAAGTATAGCATGCCTTCATGAGAAAAGTCCTAGGAATGTGAGCTAGAGTAGGCATACACCAATACAACAAAAACTATATGCAATTGACCTACAGCCATCATCATCTTACATAGAAAAGAATTTGAAATAATCCCACCAAAGTCAGGAAGAAAATAAGTACACAAACATGAGTACACATAATTTTACCCACTAAATCCCAAAAACATACACTGGAGGGAAAAAAAGTATCTTCAATAAAAGTGCAGGGCAAAGTGGATGCCCATATGCATAGAAATAAAATTAGACCTGCATCTATCACCTCACACAAAATCTAAACATGAAACTGTTGAAAGAAAACATGAGCAGTGATCTACATAATATAGGTGTAGGCAAAAAAAAACCTTCCTGAATAAACCTCCATTTGCCCCCAGAATTAAGTCCAAAAATTGACAAATGGGACTTTATGAAACCACAAAAGCTTCTTCTATACATCTAAAAAAAATTAAACCAGGTGAAAATAAAGTCCACTAAAAAGAGAGAAAATATTTGCAAAAATACATCAGATAGAAGTTAAATAATATCTAGAATTTAAAAAATAACTAAACAGACACAGAATCAAACAAATGACCTATTCAAAAAAGATGGGCCTCGTACCTGTATAAGAGCTCTCAAAAGGAGAAAAAAAATGTCGAAGAAACATCTCAAAAATGCTTATTATCTCTAGTTGTTAGGGAAATTCAAAGCAAAACAACTTTTAAGATTTCATCTTGCCATACTTAGAAGGGCATAGAGCAATAGAACAGTAAGCAACAAATTCTGGAGGATATGCGGGGAAAAGTGAACTCTTTCACTGGTGATGAAATTCCAAAATGTTCAGCCAGTATGGAAATCAGTGTGGGGAATTCTTACAAAGCTAAAAAGAAATTTATCATATGACTCAGCTATACCAATTTTTGGTATATACCCAAAGACTCAACATCATACCTTACAGATACTTGCTTATTCATGTTAATTGCTGCTCTAGTCCCAATAGAAAACGTAAAGAACATAAATGTCCTTCAGTCAGTAAATGGATAATGAAAATAGGTACACATATACCATGACACAAGTCAGCAGTAAAGAAAAATAAAATGATGACCTTCGCAGGCAAGTAGATGAAAGTAGAAAGGAGCATATCGAGTGAGGTCCCCACACCAAGAAAGATAAATGTCAGTTTGTTCTTTCTTCTTGGAGGCTCCAGCTCCAGATATTCAGATATGAGTACATAGCCTGTAGTAACTACAGAAAAGAAAAAGCAAAAATGCTACCATTGTAAAGATAAGGGGTGAGGTGGGGAGCAACAGAGACAGCAATAGCACAAGTCACATAACCTCATTAGGAAGATGGCAAACAGGGGAAGAGAGGAAGAAATCGCAGAGGAAGGTATATTTGGTCAACAGGCAGGCAGAACAAGATACAAATGAATTGATAGAGGAAGGAGAAAATGCTCCTTTAAAAAGGGGCATGAAGATGTAAATACAGAATAATAAAGGAAGTGAATAAATAACACTATTTAGAATGAATGCATGAAAAATCAACGGGAAATCATAATATTACAATTTATGTAAAACAATCTTTTTAATAATATAATATATATATATAATATACACATACAGTTTTAGTGAACTTTTCTCATTTGGGCTGATGATGTTCCTCCCAAAGAACCAGCAAGTCATGGGTCATGTGGCAATAATAAGATCATATAGAAATAGGTTAATTTAAATGTAAGATGTAGCCAGAAATAACTGTCCATACTCTTTTTATTTCTTTCTTAAGACTGTGCACATTGTAAACACATTGGAACCTGTTTAGAGGTTTTTCTGTCTGGACCTCTTTTTCTGTGTATTTTTAAGACTTTTTTGCCTTCATGAGCAAAAACTAGAGCCATTATCCAGTGTGCTGTGTAACTTGGAGAGAACTGTGTTCCATGGTTGTCTCCATGCCGTACCTCAATCACCATGCCATACCTCATACTGGGATGCTGTACCTCAAACTCACTGTTCTGTAGGCCAAACCCATACACCAAGGCATCTCTGTATCTTGACCCCCATGAGAGATACGACTATGAAGTTATTTTGCATGAGAGACATAACTAACTAGAAAGCTATTTTTTTAGCTCATTTATATGTTTTAAGACCCATACCCCTTTAAGCTTTCTCAGGCTTTATGTGGATATACAATGGGTATCATATGTAATCTGACAGTTCTCTCCTACTGGCTTGTTCCTGAATAACCACGTAGAGGCTTATATTGAAAGTTATATTAAAAATGTTTGGCCAATGGCTCAGCGGGAAGCAATATGGGAAAAACAATGCCCACATTCCCCAAGAATTGAGAAGGGTGGGTGGTCTCCAGTGATAAGGTGGGTTATGGATGTCTGTTATAATTTAGGAGAATATAATAAAATAGGATAAAAAGATAACTATTAATTTCAGATATTCTGCATTGCCATTGATTTTGGTATAATAATACACATTTCAAGTTAATTATTGTTACACTGTAAATTTGTTTCTATTCTTGTTTAAAGGATTTTTGTATATTGATACAAAACTAAGGTTACTTTTGTTGCACCATATTTATATATGTTTCTACAATTGTTTAAGGTACTGTACTTATGCAGTTTATTTAAAAAATAAAGTTCTAATTTTTTTAAAGCTATTACTAAAAACTCTTCAGAATAATAAAACCACAGGTTAGTAGTTACTCAGCTACAACAATCAAATTTGTAGATATGTTAGGTGTGTTTTCAGAATCATACAGAAATGTATTTTAGTTATATGCTTTTCAAATACTTCAAAGGCCTATAGAATATGACATTTAAAATATTTTGCTAGTCTACGATTTTTCATGACAATGAGACCCATCTGCTCCTTGTAACATTAATTTATTTCAGAGATGATGGGTAGCAAAAAAATTCCTTATGGAGTTTGCTTTCCATGTGGCAAAGCAAGCCATTTGGGGAAGAAAAAGCTTTTGCCTGGACTGCTAGACAATTTGCATTAACTACACATACAGGATTTATAGAAAAGTGACCACTGAACTTTGCCAAAACAAGGTGGGATGGTTTTTCAGGTTCCTGCTTCAAAGAAGAAAATGCCAGACATGCTTCAGAACAGAGGAAAGTGAAACTTTGCCAATATAGGTGGGGAAGCCCTTCAAATTTTCTGGTTTACTAAAAAGTCTTCCAGACTGAACATTAGGTATTTCTCTTTATCTACCTTGCTCTCTTTCATTATAGATCTGCATAAAAATGATTACTAATAACTACAAGAAAAAGTCAATACTCCACTGTCTTCAAATCTCCTCAGCTAAAGCTATTAATCCAAAACACTTCATTTTATTTTTTGCCAGAATATCACAAGAATGGTCTCCAGGCCACTTCCTGATATCCTTCCCCTCTAAAACTTGAGTTGGACCCCTTAGTTCAAATTACTCTCCCAACTGTCCTCCAGGAACCAACTAGGATGGCCCAGTAAACCCCACTTAGTGTTCAACTGTGCTGATGTCAAGCCTGGTGACTGGAGTTGGATCCAGGGAATCACAGGACCAAAGAAGAGAACTGAATTTCCTTTGAGAACATACACACAACTGTTCTAATACACACACACACACACACACACACACACACACACATTTGGCACTTTGGAAATCTTTACTATTTCCCTCTATCCCTTGCTCTGAATACTTCCTGGGTACTGAAGGCAAAAAAGACTGGGATAGTAGTCATTTGGCAAGGATTTTTTTTTTTTAAGATATTGAAAGGAGGATAAGTAGAAATGAACAAAAGAAGTAAAATGCTAAACTTTGTTTATTTGTCTAATGATAGAAACAGCATATGACAAAAATTTTATGAGTTATTTTTCTCCTGATTTGATATATTCTTCCATGGATGGGCATGCAGACAGGCAGGCAGGCAGGCCAGGGCTCTGGGGGAGGGTGCAGATGTCATATAAGGCATCAGTCTCAGTCTTTATGACACTCAATTGATTAAGCAGAAAAAAGTGTTTTGTGTAATCAGGTCTAGCAAGTATTATACACACAGACAAGAATTTGAAGATCAGATTGCTTTTAATTGGGACAGGAGAACTATAAAAATTTCCATATTAGAGTAGGTATCAACACTAAATTAAGAAAAGGAGCTTGAAGTATATAAGTGTGTGAAGAAAATTTCATTCAAAATTTAAATTTTTAGAAGGATTGTGAAAATTTATACATATGAGTTACTTTAAAGAGTTCAGAGTATTTTCTACTATGGGAAGTGAGGATAAAGCCAAAATCCTAGGCAATGGCGGTGGTGGGGGAAGAGGGGGACAAGAGTATTAATGTCCTATGAAGGTCAATCCTGTGGCATAGATGCCAGACAATGGTGACACCCCAAGGCCTATTTATGGAAAAATTCCAAAGATGCAGTGAAATGATCTTGACCACAGTGACAGTTACAAAGAATCAGAAACAAGTTTTAGTACCCCAACCCCATGTATGTACAATAGATAGAACACAATTGTTACACACAAAAGGCAATGACTGTACCACAGACTTGAACCCACAACTAACAGATACCTTTGAAAGAAAAAACTAAGCTGAAAATGTAAAAAAAAAAAAAAAAAAAAAAAAAGCAGTGTGAAGAAACATTCTCATATAAATTGTTTTGCTGGCTCCTTAAAAGGCAGGGCTTTGGTTTTCTAAGAATAAAGAGACCACACACAAATGGGTATAACAGTAGTGAAGGTGTATGTATATGCATGCATGTTCATGTATGTGTGTTCTCATTTATAAGCAGGATCTAAAAACAAAACTGATCTCTTTAAATTTAGAGTAAAGTACTATTTATGAGAAGCTGGAGTAAATGAAGAGCAGGAAGATAAAGATGAGAAAATGCATGGATGGGTACTAAGGTATAATACAATAGTTAAATTGAACATAAGTCATGAAATTCTGCTACATAGCATCATGACTAACAAGAATGTACTCCTATATATTGAAATCATGAAGGGAAAAATAGGGTTTCCTTGATTTGATAGTTACACAAAAGTATATATGAATTGAAACATCACACAACACCCTACAAATATGTTAAATCATTGTATAAATTTAAGGAATGTGTCTACATTATGATATCACAGTTTGACATGGCTATGAAGTAAATTTCAGGTAATATGAAAGCAAACACACACACACACTATTAAATGTTTTTTTCATTGTAACTTGAAAGAATGCACACACTCTGCTAATGTAGAAACTTTCAAAATATCAAGATGTTAAGAATGCCTATTTTTCTGCAATATTTGTTTCAAACATCCCCAACTTTGAACTGTATAAAAGTAGAATAGCTCATACTATCCATGAATGAGTTGTACGTTCACATATGCACTGATATAGTAGTACAAACAGGAAGACATTATAGATTGTGCACCAGATATTTCTTTGTCTAGAAAGTTTTACTTAAATAATAGCAAATTACATAATAATGTGATTAAAAATGGATTTCACAAAACAAATGGAAAAAAGAACCTATGACATTAGTTTTATGCCTGGTATTATGGAAGTCATTAATAAACAATGGCTATTATCCTTGTAAAACAGTGGTTCTCAGTCTTTCTAATGCTACCACCCTTTAGTACAGTTCCTCATGTTGTACTGACTCCCAACCACAGCATTGTTTCCATTGCTGTTTCATAACTGTAATTTTGTACTGTTATAAATCATAATGCAAATATCTGATATCCAAGATATTTGATATTTGACCTCTACAAAAGGGTGATTCAACCTCCAAAGGACTAATGAGCCATAGGTTCAGAACTGCTGTTTTAGAAGAAAAATAAAGGTCTGTTTACACCTTAGAAATAATTTTCCATGTTTCTTCAACATGATTCACAAGTTGGCTCCAACTTATAAAGCTTACTTATACATCATGATTTGTTTTAAAAAAGCAGTCTTTAGCTCTTTTGTGTATGGTAAAAATCTACTATGGTCTTCATTGGTATGAAAGATTGAACAGCAAAAAAAAAAAAAGCAAGCATGCCAAGGGTCATGGGATTATACAGAAGGTGACAACTAGTGTTTAACAAGTCAGACCACCAGATATATAATTCCCTAGTGGGGAGTCCTGCCTGGTAGAGCTGTGGGGTCACTGACTGTTAATGGCCAATTGTTTTCTCTCTGTAACTTTCTTGGGTACCACTGCTATGCCTAGTACAGCTGCAGGGTTCTTTGCAAAGTTGATTGGTAGTGTGTTTTATAACTTCGAGCACACTTATAGTTATGAGTAGTTAAGAAAATTGATTTCTACTTAAGCTATATAATTTTGATATATAAAAATAATAACAGAATATTCTTTACTGACACAGGAAAGTAACAGGACTTTCAGTCTCAACAACAACTAATTTTTTACTTCAAAACAAATTCAACAGACTAAACTGCTCCTGCAGAAAAATACAAAGACTAATTCCCAGGTATTGTTTATTCCTAATACTAAATCAAGGCCAGGCTGTTTTGAGACATACTCCCTTGCAACAGTTGACTTTCTACATGTACCCTGACCACTCAAGGTTCAAACTGATACTGTTATTATTATGTGCTATGTTTCAACAACATTCTCTGTCTGGGAAAAAGATATGTGCAAGGCCAAGTATTTACATGGGCCAATACCGTGACCTTATTATCCTGAGAAAAACTATATGACTTTATGTGTTATAAGAATGGGTTGAGTCTAAAAATGTAGCATACAGTTGTTCAGAGTTTGGGTAAGGAAGCAAGGAGCAGCGGGAAGAGAGAAGGGAGAATGAGTGTGTATGAATGAGAGTGTGTAAGAGCAGTAGCAATGTAGGGATGAAGGTATGCAGGGTATAAGTGTGTGTGCTGAGTGAGAGCATAAAGAGAGGGTGAGAGATGTGAGAGAATAAATGAGAACGCATTTGCAAGGAGAAGTGTTTTCCACTTGTTACTCAGACATTTAAAGGCTGTTATAACATGGTCCAAGAAGGCCTGGCTATTGCTGGAACAGACAACAAAACTTGGCATTTCCATCTGACATTGGTTTTAAGCATGTATAGTATAAGAGTTATAGGCTTATGGAGGCATGTACCCAGATTTTTAAGTACATTTCGGGATGCTACACAATGAGTCTCTACAGATAGTTCCTGATAGATACACACAAAGTGTGTATGAGTGAAGGCTGCATTTCAGCAGAAACATCAGTGTGTTAGATGTGCTGAAATTATGGCATGTGTACTAAGGAGACCTACAAACAACCAGTGAAGCTGACCCAAGGGAGAAGATAGGGATGCTATCATATCAGGTGGCAGTGCTTATACTTTGGGCCACCAACCAGCTCCCAAATAAAGACATGGAGACTTATTATTAATTATGAATGCTTGGCTTTAGCTTAAGCTTGTCCTAATAGCTCTTTTAGTTTAATCTGTTTCTATTCATCTATGTTTTGCCTCCAGGCCTTTTCCCTTTCTTTCATTCTATATACCCTACTTTCTTGCTTCCTCCATGTCTAGTCTATCTGGCTGGCCCTTGGTATCTTCCTAGCATTTTTTCTTTCTTTCCCTGAGCCTAAAATCCTCCTCCTACTTACATTCCTTGTTCAGAAATCATGCCTACACCTCCTCCCTCGCTATTGGCTATTCAGCTTTTATTAGATCAATCAGGTGACTTAGGTAGGCAAGGTAAAGTTGTAGCACATCTTTACATAATTAAACAAATGCAACACATCTTTGCATAGTCAAATATTCCCCAACAAGTGTTCCACAACACTAGAAATACTGGTACAGGACTTAATGTCTGTTCTTCAGTCTTACTTTAGTCCAATATTTCCTTGTTATTATCTTATACCTCTTTTTGGAATAGGGATATTTACTTTGTGCTACCACATACTGGAAGCACATATACTTTGAATTTTAAAAAAAAAAAAAATCACATCTTAAAAAATTCTATGAGTCTGAGCAGAGACTCTGGACTTAAAATTTTCCATCAATGTTTGAACTAAATTCAGTTTCCATTATGAGACAGGCCTGAGCCTTAGGGGCCAGGGATAGACTGTTTAGAGTTGAATTTGAAACATTACAAATATGCTTGTGCTTGGAATTCTTGTTCCCCAGTGGTTATTTCAGAAAGTTAAAGAATCTTTAGCAAATAATGTATTGTGATGATCATTGCAAACAAGACTAAAAATTTTCAAAGAACAACCTTATACATAACATTAAAAACTCTAAACACTGATAGGCCACCGAGAAGAGAGCAAGCAGGTAGGCTAACTACATATCTTCACCTCTTAGCTCCCTCAAAAAACAAGCTCTAGTCTTTTCCTCAGACTGCTAGGCTTCCTCCTGTCCTCACAGCTCCTGTCTCTAGTAGAGCACAGGTGTTTCCCTTCTTTCTAATTTCCTCCCCTAATTTACTGCTTTATCCCAGACTCAAATGATAATATTCAAATTAACAAAATTAGAAAATAAAATGGAACATAACAACAGACAGTAGGGAAAATCAGAGAATCATAAAAAAACCACTTTAAAAACCTGTACTCCAATAAATTGGAAAATATAAAAGAAATGGATAATATTCTGGATGGATACACTTATAAAAGTAAAAGCAGGATCAGATAAGCAATTTAAACAGACTTATAACCTCTAGTCAAACAGAAGCAGTAAATAAAAGTCTACCAATTCCTCCCTTCCCCCAAAAATACCATTGCCAAATGGCTTCAGAAAAAAAATTCAGCTAGACTCTCAAGGAAGAATTAATGTCATTACTTTTCAAATTAGTTCACAAAATAGAAACAGAAGAAACACTTCCCAATTCATGTATTTTCTGAGGTCACAGCTACCTAAACCATATAAAGAATCAATAAAGAGAATTACAGATATATTTGTCTTATTAACATAAATGGCAAATTTTCAATAAAATACTTGCAAAACAATTCAAGAATGCATCAAAAAGATCTTATAGCATGATCAAGCAGGTTTCATCCCAGAGATGTAGAAATGATTCAACATACATTAATCAATAAATGTAATCTACCATATAAACAAACTGAAAAACAAAAACCACATGATTATCTCACTGGATGCATTAAAGGGCCTCTGATAAAATCCATAAAAAAAAGTCTTAGAGAGATTAGGGAAACATGAGACATGCCTCAACATAATAAAGGCAATCTACAGCAAGCTCACAGCCAACAACTTAAATGGAGAGAAACTGAAAGCAATTCCACTAAAATTGAATAATACAAATCATCCACTCTCATCACACCTACTTAATATAGTACTTGGTATCTTAACTAGAGCAAAAGACAACTGAAGGATATCAAGGGGATACAAATTGGAAAGCAACAAGTCAAGCTTTCTTTATTTCCAAATGATATAACATTATACACAAGTGACCAAAAAGTTAAAAGGAAATTCTTATAGCTGATAAAGTTTCAGCAAAGCTATATAGAACATTAACTCATAAAGATCAGTCATCCTTATATATACAAAAGACAGAGTGAGAAAGAAATAATGAAAACAATACCTTTCAAAATAGTCTCAAATAATAGAAAACATATCGGGGTAACTCTAGCCAAGCAAGTGAAAAACTAAAGAAAAAAATTGAATAAGATATGGAAAGATGGAAAGATCCCCCCATGTGCATGGATCAGTAGGACTAATAAAGTAAAAATGGTATTCCTACTAAAGGAATCTACAGATTCGATGCAATCCCCATCAAAATTCCAACACAAATTTTGAAAAGGTAATTCTCATCTTTATATGAATACATAGAATCACAGGACAGCTTAAACAACTCTGAACAATAAAAGAACAGCTGGAAGTAAACTATGCTCGATTTCAAATTGTACTATAGAATTATAAACATAAAGATAGTATGGTACAGGCACAAAAATAGACACATTAATCAATGGAATGAAATTAAATAAGGAGACATAAATCTGCATACCAATGGACACTTGATTTTGATAAAGAAGCCAGAAATACATACTGGAAAAAAGACATCTTCAACAAATGGTATTGGTCAAACTGAATGTCTGAATGTAGAAGAAATCCAAGTAGGTCCATACTTACCCACCTTCACAAAACTCGACTCCAAACAAATCAAAGACCTTAACATAAACCCAGATACACTAAACGTTATAGAAAAGAAAGCAGCAAATATCCTTGAACTCACTGGCAAAAGAAGAAGTGTAGTCTGAAGTTTCTGTCCCACCAGAAACTCTCAAATACCCAGCAGCCAGTTCACAGAAATTGAAATATCATATGTTTTCCTCTATTGCTTTATATCTTATTTTTAAAAATATTTTTGTTATTGCTTTGAAAATTTTTAGAAAGGTTTGATAAAATTTACCCTTCTCCCAAGTCTTTCCAGATCCATCTCCCTTACACTAGCTTTCCAATATCTCTCCCACTACCATAACCAATCAAGGCAAACTTGTTATGCACAAATATTTTTGGTTTTATGGCTACACTCTTAGAGAACAAGAATTCTTCATCTCCTAGAAGCTAACAACTGCTAATAGCTACTCAGCTACGATTGGGACTTTCTACCCTACTTGCCATCCCATGTTGGGATCTGGACTGGCTTGGGCTTCCAAAGTTCTTGTGCATGTTGAAACAACTACAGTGAGTTCGTATGTGTAGCTGCCTGCTATATCCAGAAGACATTGTTTCTTTGTAGTCATCCATTTTCTCTACCTCAAACTCTTTCCACCTTCTCTTTTGCAACAATCTCTGAGCCTGAGAAGAGGGATGCACATCATAAAAAGGATTAAAATGGAGTAATCCTACAGTGGCACAACAATGCTGCTACTAGACACCAAAAGCTAACAACAACAACAAACTCAGAGCCAAGACTAGTTTTCTTCTTTTGGCACTGTTGCCTAAAGAGTTTGTATAGACCCCCTAAAGACTACAGGCTATTGTTTAACCTCTACCACTTGACAAGACTCTATTGCTGAAATCACTGCATTCTGAGGTTATAGAGCATAGAAAAATCAAACTGGTTTGCTTGGTGACATGGAACCTTCATTCCTACTGGCTACTTGTCATGGAACTCAAAGATACTACATATATGACTGAAGGAGAAAGATCACAATTCTACCCAGCTATGAATTCTGTGAGTTACAATAATGAGTGGGAAGGCAAGACATGTGGACTGGTTCAACAGTAACAACTTCTTTCTCATTGAATTTATGTTTTGCTCCATGAGGCCAAACCCATATTTTACATCATAACTGAGCCAAGGACTATGGCTACATGGCAGAACCAACTACTACTGTTCTGCTGAGTGGACATAGTATTAAATTGACTAATGACTTACTGAGACTTAAGATATTTATGTTTATGACACATTAATATAAAAACATTTGCCTATAAATGACCAAAGCAGAATACTCATGGTAGTTAGAAAATTGGAAAAACTCCAAATGTCTATCAACTGCTGAGGAGATAAAAGCATGGTACATCTATAAAATAGAATATTATTTGGAAATAAGGAACTATTGATAAATGGTACAAAGAAAATTCACCTAAAAATACTAATTCAAAGAAGTTGAATGTAAATGGCTGTTCTATGATCATATTTATATCACACATTCAGATAAGATAATCTTGTTCTTTACCAATTTGTATCCCCTTAATCTCCTTTCGTTCTCTTACTGCTTTAGCTAATACTTCAAGAATCATGTTGATTAGATAATGGGAGAGTTCCTGATTTTAGTGAGATTGCTTTGAGTTTTCTTCATTTAGTTTGATGTTGGCCATTAGCTTTTTGTAAACCGCTTTTATTATATTTGGGTATTTTCCCTGCATTTCTGATCTCTTCGGGACTTTTATCATAAATGAATGTTAGATTTTGTCAAAGGCCTTTTCAGCATCTAAGGAGATGATCATGTGTTTTTTTTCCTTCAACTTGTTTATATGATGGATGACATTTAGTGTTTTCTATATACTGAACCATCCCTGCATTTCAGGGATAAAGCCTACGTGATCGTGGTGAATGATATTTATTTTTAGATGTTGGATTCAGTTTTCCAGAATTTTGTTGAGAACTTTTGCATCAATGTTCATGAGGGAAATTGGTCTGTAATTCTCTTTCTTTGTTGTGTCTTTGAGTGGCTTAGGTATCACGGCCTCATAAAAAGAGTTTGGCAATATTCCTTTAGTTTCTACTGTATAGAACAGTTTGAGCAATATTGGTATTAGCTGTTCTTTGAATGTCTGATAGAAATTTGCACTGCAACCATCTGGACCTGGGCTTTTTTTATTTGGGAGACTTTTAATGACAGCTTCAATTTCCTTTGGTGTTATAGGATTGTTTAGGTCTTTAATCTGATCTTGATTTAATTTTGGTAAATAGTACCTGTCCAGAAAGCTGTCCATTTCTTCTAGGTTTTCCATTTTTGTGGAGTATAGACTTTTAGAGTATGACCTGATAATCCTCTGGATTTCATGGAGGTCTGTTGTTATGTCCCCCTTTTCATTTCTGATTTTGTTAATTTAGATACTCTCTTTTTGCTTTTTTGATTTGTTTGGATGAGGGTTTATCTATCTTGTTGATTTTTCTTAAAAAAAAAAAACAACTCTTTGATTCATTGATTCTTTGTATTGTTCTTTTGGTTTCAATTGTGTAGTTTTTAGTTCTAAGTTTCATTATTTCCTGCTGTCTACCCCTTCTAGGTGAGTTTGCTTCTAATTGTTCTAGGGCTTTCAGCTGTGCTGATTGATCTCTTGAGTGGAATTTCTCTAGCCTTTTCATGTAGGCATCTAGTGCTATGAATTTTCCACTTAAGTATTACTTTCATTGTATCCCACAAGTTTGGGTATGTGGTGGATTCATTACTGTTAAATTCTAGGAAGTCTCTGATTATTTTCTTAATTTCTTCCTTGACCCAGAGGTGGTTCAGTTGAGTGATGTTTAGAGTTGGTAGGTAGGCTCTCTGTGATTTTTTGCTGTTTTGAGCTCTAAATTTAGACTGATATGGTATAAGGAGTTACAGCCATTTTTATTATTGTACCTGTTGATATTTGCTTTATGACCTAGTATGTGGCCAATTTTAGAAAAAATTCCATGGGGTGCTGTGGTATATGTATATTCCTTTTTGTCTTGGTGGAGGATTCAGTATATATCTACTAAGTCCATTTGGGTCATAACATCTGATAGATTCTTTATTTCTCTGCTGAGTTTCTGTCTGGTTGACCTATCCAAGTGTGAAAGTGGGGTACTGAAGACTCCCACTATTATAGTATGTCAGGTTTGATATGAGGTTTAAGTTTTAATAGCATTTCTTTTACATATGTAGGTGCCCTTAGTGTTAGGGGCATAGATATTCAGGACTGAAATATTGTCTTGGTGGATTTTTCCTGAGATGAATAAGTACTGTCCGTCCTGCTCTCTTTTTATTAATTTTAGTTTAAAGTCTATTTTGTTAGATATTAGAATGGCTACACCAGCTTTTCCTTAGGGCCATGTGATTGGAAAATGTTTTTGCAACCCTTTACTCTGAGCCTGTTTCTTTAAAGTTGAAGTGTGTTTCTTGTTTGCAGTAGAAGGATGGTTTCTGGTTTTGTATTCATCATGCTAGGATGTGTCTTTTCATAGGTGAATTGAGTTCATTGATATTAAGGGATGTTAATGACCAATGATCAGTATTTCCTGTCATTTTTGGAAGTAGCTTGTATTTCCTTTGTTGCAGGGGTTCTTCTGTGGGCTTATAAATTGTTTGTGGTTACATGGGTGTTTCTGGTTTCCTTAAGTTGGAGATTTTCCTCTAGGGTTTTTTTGTAGGACCGAATTTGTGATTAGGAATTGTTTAAATCTAGTTATGTCATGAAATATCTTGTTTACTCCATCTATGTTTATTGATAGTTTGGCTGGGTATAGTAGTCTAGGTTAGCACCAGGACCTTTTTGCTTTCATTGTTTCCATTGAATAGTCTGGTGTTATTCTGATGGGTCTGCCTTTATAGGTGATTTGGCCTTTTTCCTTTGCAACTCTTAGTATTTTTTCTTTGTTCTGTAGGTTTAGTGGTTTGATTATTATATGGCAAGCAGACTTTTTATGTGGGTTTAGTGTATTTGGTGTTCTGTAGGCATCCTGTATCTTTATAGGGATTTCTTTCTTTAGCTTGGGAAAGTTTTCTTCTATGATTTTGTTGAATATATTTTCTGTGCCTTTGAGCCGGTTTTCTTCTCTATCTTCAATTCCAATTATTCTCAGATTTGGACTTTTCACGATGACCCAAATTTCCTGGACATTTTGTGTTATGACTTTTTTGGTTTTAGTGTATTAACTGATCTAGCTATTACCACTATTGAGTCTTCCATCACAGAGATTCTCTCTTCTATCTCTTAGATTCTGTTGGTTATGCTTGAATCTGTGGTTCCAGCTCTTTTTTTTCAGATTTTCTATTTCTAGCTTGATCTCAGTTCGTGCCTTCTTTATTGCCTCTATTTCAATTTTTAATTCCTGGTAAATTTCTTTCACCTGTTTGTTTTCTTTTTCTTGGCTTTCTTTATTTTCTTTCAGGGATTTGTTCATCTCTTCTAATTTTATGTTTGTATTTTCTTCTATTTTTTTAAAGAAGTTTTTTATATCCTCTTTTAAGGCTTCTATTAGTTTTATAAAGCTGTTTTTTAAGGTCGTTTCCTTCTCTTCCCTCTTCATTGATATGTTCAGGTCTTGAAGTTATAGAACCACTTGCTTCTTCTTGGTGTCTTGTTGACTTTTGTATTGTTGTATATATTCTTGCACTGGCGTCTGCCCATTGTTTCCTCAATTCACTCTTGGTTAGTTTTTGATTGGCACTTAGTGGGTTGTTGGTCTGAGGGCTCTTGATTAGCTATATGTTCAGAGGGTCAGCTGTTCTTGTGAGGTTACAGTACTATGATGCCTGCTGTCACCTCTTGACCTCTAACCTTTCAGCTTTGTACCTAGGGACTCGGCTGTTCCCTTGGTGATATTGCACCAACTGTGTTCTGGGCAGACTGTGTTCTGTGCTGAAGCTGAGTGCCCATCTCAGGGCCTGGGTTCAGGTGGCAAAAGTCACCATTTGACCTCTGACTTCTCAGCTGTGCGCCTAGGGTCTTGGCTGATCCACCGCTGCTATTACACCAGCTGCGGACTGAGCAGATTGAGTTCAGTCTGTCTGAAGGAGTGGAGTCCCTGCCTGAACTTTTACCTCTCATCTGTGTGATCAGGGATTCTGCTGTTCCCCTGCTGCTATTATGCCAGCCATGTTCTGGACAGCCTGTGTTCCTTGCTGAAGCTAATGAATTTTAAAATAAATCTACTAAAAAGACAATATTCATTAATTCATTCATCTGTTCATGTTTATCGAAAACACAAATGCAGGTACTTCTAGAAGTGTGGAATCATCAATGCATAAAGCCTAAAGGCTTCTAATGAAATCCATACTCTAGCTAAAAAACAAATATATTTGAAGGTCATACTAGCAAGTGGCAAAAAGGGAGAGCAACCTGACTGAGTCAAGTGAATGACAGCCTTTCGGGCAGTCTGAGTTCCACTTAGTTTGTCGCAGATGGGCCTTTAACATGTGTTGACTGAGAAGCTAGAGATATAGCACTTGCTAGCAGGCATAAGGCTCAAGGTACCATTCCTGGCGCTGAACAATCAGGTTTGTTGGTTATAAAGTTATTCAATCTGGGCAGTGGTCTATTATTCACTTCCACATATGTGACATGTCCACATTATGCATATGGCAATATCTACATATTGAATGTACTGTCTTTTTAAAAGGTGAAAATAGGAAAAGTTAGCATTAAAGACAAAAAAAAAATACCAGTCATTACTTCAAAGAATAGATTAGATGTTGCTAAGAGTGGGTACTGCAACAATGCTTATAACCTCTTTTTTGTCTTTGCATTGTTTTTTGGGTATAATTATGACTGACTTTTGCTGGTTGACAAAATGTCATGAAAATTTGTTGAACTTGTTTATTAGCTCTAAAAGTGTGATTTTTTAATGCTTAAAGAGTTTCTATATACATTATTATGTTGTCTACAAACATTTTATTTCTTAGTTCAAAACTTGAATATCTTTTTGCTTGTTTTACCCTTAAACATTTTTAATTTAAAAAAATTCAAACAATGTTTCTTGATCATATTCTTTTCCTTCCATAGTGTCACCCCAGATCCCACCTCCCTAGCTATACAACTTATATAAATATCTCTCTCTCTCTTTCTCTCTCTCTCTGAAAACATCTGGACCAGGGCTTTTATTTTGGGGGAGGCTTTTAATGACAGCTTCAATTTCCTTAAGGGTTATAGGCCTGTTTAGGTAATTAATCTGATCTTCATTTAATTTTGGTAGATGGTACCTGTCCAGAAAGCTGTCCATTTCTTCTAGGTTTTCCATTTTTGTTAAATATAGATTTTCAAAATATGATCTGATAATTCTCTGGATTTCCTGGGGGTCTGTTGTTATGTCCCCCTTTTCATTTCTCATTTTGTTGATTTGGATACTCTCTCTCTGCTTTTTGATTAGTTTTGATAAGGGCTTATCTATTTTGTTGAGTTTCTCAAAGAACCAACTCTTTGATTCATTGATTCTTTGTATTGTTCTTTTTGTTTCAATTGTATTGATTTCAGCTCTAAGTTTGATTATTTCCTGATGTCTACTCCTTCTAGGTGAGTTTGCTTCTAATTGTACTAAGGCTTTCAGCTGAGTTGTTAGGTCTCTAGTGTGGGATTTACAAAACCCCAAACATACATACAAACAGAAGAGGACAAAAATCTCCTACTATCTGTACATTGTTAAGCTGTGGGTCTCTGTGTTAATTTCCTAAGGGCTGATTAATGAAGCAATGATGGTGTCCCAGCCGAGCATCCTATGTTTCTTTTAGGGTCTAAAAATCATTGAGAAATATTATATACTGCATAATATTTGAACATAGTTTGGCTGAGGTCAAAATCAGGGTGATTGTTTAAATTGTCTTATTGTCTGCAACAGACTACAACACATATGTCATTTACACTGTATGGGAACCAGAGGGAGGAAGTAGATCTGCTGATACAGAAATCATCAAACTAAAGCCCTACTGTAGCATGCATATGTGTAATAAATAGCTGGGCTCTTCTAGTACCTTCCATGTGGAAAGAGAGAGGGGATTTGGTCATTTAAATTAGAGAGATAGTCAACACAATAAATATAAATAAAATGAACAGGTGGCAGTGTGACCAGAGATTCAGGCCCACAGTCTGGCCCCCGCTGTTTCCTTCTTCCAGGGTAAAAGACTTGTACTGTCTGGTAGCCAATATTTGAAACCAGTTTTTACAAATATTTTTTGTATAGTATTCTTGTGGAAATAGATAATTATGTTCCCTGATCAAAATAAATAAAATTTTCAATGAAACTTCTATTAAAATAGCTAGATTTTAGTAAATGAATTTAGTGGTATTTTTTGGAAAACCAACACTATAGAAAGGATGTACCATGAGCATAAGTTTGCTGTAAAGAAACATGTGCGAGAAACAAAATTAAATGAATTTTTGGTATTTTAAAGAAATTAGGTATAACAATATAACATAAAAAAACTAATAATATGGCCAATAAATGAATAAATAAGTAAGTTCTTAAAGAAAAGGTTAAGGATAAGAAAGCTACATTTTAATGAGATTTATTAAAACTGATAATATTGCATGTGTTCTCTTGTTGTGAAGAGATATGACTATGGCAAGTTTATAAAGGATAGCATTTGATTGGGGCTTGCTTACAGTTTCATAAGTTTAGCCCATTGTCATCACAGTAAGGAGTATGGCAGCAAGCAGACAGACATGGTGCTAGAAAGCAGCCTGGATCATCACGCAGCAGGAAGAGAGAGACTGGACTTGTTTTGAGCTTTTGAAATCCCAAAATCCACCCCCAGTGACACATTCTCTCCACAAGGCCACTCCTATTCCCAAGAATGCCAGTCCCTGAGGACCAAGCATTTAAATTGATGAGCCTATGGAAGCCATTCTTATTCAAACAATCACATATATATAAATATGTATATACACATTGCTAAATATAACTGTGTATGTTAATTGTAGGTATGTTTTCAGAAGTGACAGTTTGGCAATGGACTATTTAAACCATTTTTAATGAAATAGACAAGTGTTTTAAAAAGCAGTAAGTATCATGCTGGCTAAAGACAAATAAAAATATTATTAATAGTATCCCTATGTAAATTAAAGTATCAAATTAATAATATTTTCACAGGAAAGATGAATACTTGATAACTTAGTGATGAATTATACCAGAGATTTAAATGGCAAAAAAGGAAAAAAAATTCTGATTCATTTAATTATTCCAGAATAACTCTAATATACAAATCAAACAAAACTATCTCAAGGACACTATAGCCTAATATCCTTTATAATGAGATGATGTTAAAATGTTGAGGAAACAAAAACAATACAGACACTGGGGATATAGGTAGCTGGTTGTGAATTTTTGCCACTCTGCTAAGCAGGGAAAAGAGAAAAGAGCCAATGTTGCCTGAATTCTGGTTGTACTGAAAGAAATTTAGAGCCAGATATCAGGGAAAGGCTGAAATATCAGAGAGAGGAAACACCACAGTCAAATCTCGCCCAGCTATCTTCCAGGTTCCTCAATGTAGCTCCTGGTCACTTCCAGTTGCTGTTATTTTTCCCAAATCTGCCTTAAATGTCCTCTTTGTTCAGCTGTATCCCATGCAGGTTAAAATTAAAGGTGTGAGCTACTCTATTTGGTAGCCAGCCTTGACCTCACAGAAACATGGAAAGATCTGGGTCTCTGGAGTTATAGGATTAAAGGCTAAGTCACCACTCCTGGTCTTTCCCGTGTTGGGATTAAAGGTGTGAGTTACCACTCTCTGACTGTCCTGGATTTACAGTGGTTGGATCTGTTTTCTGATCCACATGCTGGGATTAAAGGTGTGTGCCACTGAAGCCACTGTTTGTCCTTGTACTCACAGAGATCCAGAACTCCCGGATCTATGTCAGTTACCACTGCTCTGTTATCCCTGGAACTCCAGGAGCTACCTCTGCCTAGTTTGACTGTGGGTTGATCTCATGATATTCCAAGTTTTTATTAAGTATGTAACATATCACCACAAGCCTATAGTTAAAAATTACAAGTTGCTTACAATGTTATAGTGAGAACAGGCACTGTAGTTGTAAAGGAAGAGTAAAGGTTAAAATGACAAAACCTGAACCACTGAGAAAAAAGTAAGAAGGCTTAGGGTTGAGCATGAGATAACTAAACATAAGGACAGGGCAGGATTCTGAGAAAAGAAGGTAAGCTAGCTGAGCCTCCAGTCCAAGCATATACAGGGTATTATTCTCTCTTATTTATTATTGCTTATAAGCCAGCTTATTTAAGGGATTAAATTGTAAGTAAACATAGCTTCTACAGAAGCTTTCATTTACTTCATAAGAGTCTCTAGGTCATACCATAGAGAAGTATGAATTAAGAACAGCTATATTCCTTCTTGTTAGCTACAAGAGCAAAGCTCAGTATAATTATCAGCATTAGAGACACCTGGATGGTTGGCAAAAGCAACAGTAACCATTAACTAACAGCTAGCATCCAAGGACAACTACTAACAAAGCCAGAGTCAGAGATGGACAGAGTGCAGCTCTAACTACCCTCAACTACATGGGTAGCACATAAACAAAGCATAATCATCCTCTCCATAGTTGCCCAAAGAATACAACAATCTCATAGTGATGATGTCGGCCTATTTTCAATTTCAGTGATAGCTCAATAAGTGTTTGTGGATAAAGAGACTTAAAGTGGTATTCCCCTCCCCCTTTTTGGAGAACTACTTATGAGAATTTCTATCACTTTCCTTAATATCTCTTAATAAAACTTTCTTCCCTATTTACTCATGTCCATTTATATCCACATCCTTATTCTTCAGTCATAAGAAAAATAACTGAGTATCAGTGTCTCTGACTTTTGATGGCCATTGTGTTTTCAGAATCTTTGGTCCCTAAATCAAGCACAACCAGGCCAAGAAAGGTCCCACTGAACACAAAATTCCTGAATCACTGCCCCAAACATCTATCTAAACAATCACAGCTGTGAAGAAAATCAACTTGAAGATTCACAGGTGTTTACTGATACTAATAACACACAAAAAAAATGTTCCTTCAGAAATGTAACATTTAAAAGCTTTGAAGTGGAACTAAGAAAGGTATAAGCTAAAAGTTAGAATCAAATTTACTGCTATCTTACACAATAAATGACACTAAAACTTGAAAGCAATTTTAAGCCGTCTGCCAGTGGCATGAAAAAAATGGTTATTTGCATTTAAAACACAGAAAGAGTTTGTCTGTTATAGAATGTATGTGGTGCTTTTGAATTGAGTAGGAGCTCACTGTTCCTAATTAGAACTATGCAGAAATTGCTCAAGTTATTTGTCTGGACTATGAAAACTACCATAAGCCAAGAGCGTGTGCAATGCTCGAATTTTCATTAAATATATCTCCATCGTAACATTACCCTTATCTTCCCGAACAACAATTTCTTAATGATTTAACAAATACAAAATTATAGTCATTTCACATCTGTATTTCTTACATTCAGCTTAGAAGTGCAAAATAGGAGAAGGTAAGAGAATATATCTGAGGCTTTGACAAGTTTCCAGATCTCCTAAAGTTCCAGGTGACAAGATAATGTGTCAAGCAAAATATCTGTATTTCTAAAGAGTTTTCTTTATGTAATTTAACAATCAAAGGTATTCAATTCTTGGTTGTATTATCAGATACTACCCTTCTTTAAGAGCACTTTCTATGGTCACAGCAACAGAACACCCATGAATACTAGGATGAGACTTTAACCCATCTTTTATTTTAAAGTCCTATTTCTAAGATGGGAGTTTCAGTCATGTTTCTGATCCCAGTGAATATTCACATTATATGAATTTGGGAGCACTATACTCTCTATCTTCCTTACCTAAATAATAATCAAGCACTGAATTTCAACTATTTAAAGGATATAAACAGAAGTTCTATAAAATCATAAGAGAAGCTGGCAATTCTCACACTCTGGCGTATGATTACTGGATCTGTCTGCATTTGTTACAACACCCTCTGATCTGAAATTCAATGAGGCACACACTTGGGTTCATAAACGATTAGGTTCCCCACCTCAATACTCAATTAAACAAAGAAGAGTTAAGGCACATTCATGTTCCCATTGTTTGGAGTAATCTTTCAAAAAACATCCAAATACAAAGATGTCCTGCCAAGTTTTTTTTGTTTTAAGCTATAAAGCCCAACTCCAGAGCAAGAACTCAAGAGCTGTGCTGAAGGTATTTTCCATAATAGAAAAGATTCTTATAGAACAGAGTAAATTACAGGAATGTATTGAATAAAACTAGCTTCCTCATCACTCATATTCTGCTTAATTTTAAAGATAATATAAAGATTAAAATGATTTATTGCAATTATTTGTCCAGGCATCACCAAGATCATTTGCCACAAACTTTCTACTGTCTAATAGGAGACTAATATGCAACTTGATAAAAATAAAAAAATTATTAAATACAATGAAGTTTCAATTTGAGAATAAAACAGTGCACTACCCGGCTTTGTGCTTTGTTTAGATCTAAAGTTTGCAATGAAGATGAAAGAGCTGCTGCAGTTTACATAAAATAGCTATTATGACACTTTAAGAAAAGCTATAAAACAATTAAAATGTGTTAAGGGGGTCTGGTCATTAGCTTCCAAGGCAACTCACTCAGATATCAATACTTGTAATCTTTACAATAAGATAGCCTTTAAAATCTAATTTTAAAATGTTTCTAAACTTACTTCATGAGAGTGAGAGAGGCAAGGCTTAGCATGAGACATGCGCATAAACTAAGATTTACCTCTTTGGAACTTCCGTTTGAAATGAAATTTCTCAAACTCATTTCTGTATGTATGGACAGAATTGCATGGACTGTTTGTAAAGTAGTTCTAAATGGTAAGGCCAGAAGGACACATCAGACAATTCCTAAAGGAAATATGAACTGATGTTTACCATTTGTTTTAATTCACAGCTAAGATTTCAGATTATATTGTTCTAGATATCTACCACAGATTCTAAAAAAACTTTCCTTATAGATGATTTTCCCCATATACAAAGTTCTTACAGACTTTCTTTCCTTGCCATCTTGAAAAATTCTTAATTTTCTAAGTTTATATTTGACATTTTGAGTATTAAGAAACTAATTTTTTGCCAAAAGCAAGTTATTTAACTATTTTCAAGAAGTAATAATGTCTTCAGCTCAAATAAAGGCAGCTATTACAGAAACTACAATGCAGATACTTGTGGTGATATATTTAATAAAATCAGTCTGAAATATCAGAAAACACATCCACCCACAGTCAATCCAGGAGAGTCAGAGAGTGGAAACTCACACCTTTACTATACCAACTTGAAAAGACTAGGAATGGAGATAGAGACCTTACTGTGTTTCTATGAGTTCAAGGCCTAACTACCAAATAGTAGTAGCTTACATCTTTAATCTTAACTCTAGAATATGATTCAGGGTTGAACCCGGAATTGAAAGAACTGGGTGAAGAAGGTATTTAAGGCAGATATAGGAAGACAGAGATTTATTCTGTAGAAGTGACAAGACAGGATAACAACTATGAAAGAAAGCTGGATGAGAATCAATTGTAGTCTGTTTCCTTTTTCTGATATTCTAGCCTTTTTCTCAATATCTGGCTTTGAGTTTTCATTTAATAACAACTAAAATTCGTGTTAGATACTAGTTTTGATATATGATAGGTTTATGAATTTCACATTTAAAATAATCACTATTCATCAACCTACACTCAATAACGTAATTATACTGTGATTTATAGAACACCCATCACTTGAAAAAAATCCTTCAGTTTCTTTGTAACATACCATAATTTATTTAAACAGTGCCTTATTAATGAAAATTTAGATATTATACTGACAATGGAGGCTTGGCTTACTCCCTGTTATCCTTCATTTAACTGTACCAAGTGGGAGACTACAAATCACACTCCAAAGTCCCTTGCAGCCACATGTCTCAGTGTCAGTTGAATTCTGCATCTCATCTGAAGCTGATCTTTCTCTTCTTTCCTCCTCCTACCCTTGCCTCAAATTTATGCTGGAAATGGTAAAAGATGAATGTGCTGATATATTGTGTAGGCTCTAAAGAAATGAAGTTTATCTGAAGATCAAAGGACAGAGTCAGAAACATAGTTAGCCATAGAGGTCAGGGAGTATAACACAAGCATTTAATCCTAGCACTCTGCAGACAGACGGAGATCTATACAGATCTCTGTGAGTTCATGGCCACACTGTGCTACAGGAAATTAATCCAATGCAAAAAAAGAAATAGCCAAGGAGTGGTGACACACACCTTTAATCCCAGAAGTTGAAGTCCCATGCTTCTGGTCCCAGTACTTGGGAAGCACACAAGCATTTAAACTTTCATCCCAGCACTAGGAAGTTTGAGAAAGAAATAAAAGACAGGAGGAGACAGGAGTTGGGCCCCTTCTCTTTTAACTAAGAACTCAAAAGCATCACTCAGTCTGAGGATTCCTGGAGGCAGGATCTTCCCCTTTTGAGCTGAGGAAATGGCGAGGTAAGAAGATGCTATGGCTTATTCCTCTAACTCTGATATTTTAGCATTGCTACTAGATTCATGAAACAACATCTGGTCTCCAACTTTTGGGGCAACAATTCACATACACACAAAAAGAGTTTGCCTGTGGTTTTGCAGGCTTCAGCACAGGTGGGGCTATACATGGCCCAAGTCATTATCCCAAGGGTGAAAGTGTTAGCAGAAGTTAGCCACTTTCACAGGATCCCACCTGTAGACATTTGGCTTTTGGCTTGTTCCCTCCACCTTTCTTTGGATCCCTTCCTTGAGCTGCTGCTACACTCCATAGCTGCCTCACGTCAAAATCAACTGAATTGGCATTGTCAGAAGATTTGATGAGTAAACTGAGATTTCTTAAAAAGGGAAATTAGTTTTAAGAAACAGAGATAGTTTTTCCCCACATTAACAAATGAAAAATAGGGTTGCAATCCTAATATCTAACAAAGTAGACTTTAAGCTAAAAGCAATTAAAAGGGACCAGGATGGTCACTACTTATTCATCATAGGAAAAATTGGTCAAGAGGAAATTTCAGTCTTAAATATTTATGCCCCTAATATAGGGGCACCTACATATGTAAAAGAAACACTGCTAAAGCTCGAATCCCACATCAATTCTTACACCCTAATAGTGAGAGACTTCAATACCCCACTTTCAACCCTGGATAGATCAACCAGACAGAGTCTCAACAGAGAAATAAGGAGTCTAAAAGAGGTTATGATGCAAATGGATTTAATAGATATCTACAGAACCTTCCACCCAAAGGCAAAGGAATATACATATTTCTCAGTTCTTCATGGAACTTTCTCCAAAATTGACCACATAATTGGTCATAAAGCAAATATCAACAGATACGAAAAAAAATGGAAATAATCCCTTGTAACATATCAGACCACCAGGCCCTAAAGTTAGAGTTCAACAACATCAAAACCCAAAGAAAGCCTACCAACTCATGGAAACTAAACATCACTCAGCTGAACCATCTCTGGGTCAAGGAAGAAATTAAGAAAGAAATCAAAGTCTTCCTAGAATTCAATGAAAATGAATCTATAACGTATCCAAACTTGTGGGACACAATGAAAGCAGTCTTAAGAGGAAAATTCATAGCGCAAGATGTCTACATGAAAAACCTAGAGAAATCCCACACTAGAGACCTAACAGCGCAGCTGAAAGCCTTAGAACAATTAGAAGCGAACTCACCTAGAAGGAGTAGATGGCAGGAAATAATCAAACTTAGAGCTGAAATCAATACAATTGAAACAAAAAGAACAATACAAAGAATCAATGAATCTAAGAGTTGGTTCTTAGAGAAAGTTAAAAAGATAGATAAACCCTTAGCCAAACTAATCAAGAAACAGAGAGAGTGTTCAAATCAATAAAATCAGAAACAAAAAGGGGGACATAACAACAGACCCCCAGGAAATACAGAGAATTATCAGATCATACTTTGAAAATCTGTATTCCACAAAAATGGAAAACCTTGAAGAAATGGACAGCTTTCTGGACAGGTACCATCTACCAAAATTAAATGAAGATCAGATTAATTACCTAAACAGGCCTATAACCCTTAAGGCAATTGAAGCTGTCATTAAAAACCTCCCCAAAAATAAAAGCCCTGATCCAGATGGTTTCAGTGCCGAATTCTACCAGACATTCAAAGAAGAATTACTACCGTTACTCCTCAAACTATTTCACACAGTAGAAACTGAAGGAATATTGCCAAATTCCTTTTATGAGGCCACAATCACCCTAATAACCAAGCCACTCAAAGACACAACAAAGAAGGAGAATTACAGACCAATTTCCCTCATGAATATTGATGCGAAAATTCTCAACAAAATTTTGGAAAACCGTATACAACAATGTACAAAAGATATCATCCACCACAACCAAGTAGGCTTCATCCCAGAAATGCAGGGCTGGTTTAACATACGAAAAACTATAAATGTTATCAATCAGATAAACAAACTAAAGGAACAAAACCACATGATCATATCCTTAGATGCGGAAAAAGCCTTTGACAAAATCCAACACTCCTTTATGATTAAAGCCCTGGAGAGATCAAGAATACAGGGAGAACACCTAAATATAATTAAGGCGATTTACAAGAAGCCGACAGCCAGTATCAAACTTAATGAGAAAAACTCAAAGCAATCCCACTAAAATCAGGAAATAGACAAGGATGTCCTCTTTCCCCTTATCTATTCAATATAGTTCTTGAAGTTTTAGCTAAAGCAATAAGGGAACGAAAATAGATTAAGGGGATACAAATTGGAAAAGAAGAAGTGAAGCTATCTCTATTTGCAGATGATATGATTGTATACATAAGTGACCCACAAAATTCTTCCAAGGAAGTGCTACAGCTGATAAACACCTTCAGCAATGTAGCAGGATACAAGATTAACTCAAAGAAATCAGTAGCCCTTCTATACACTAAAGATAGGAGAGCTGAAAAAGATACAAGGGAAACATTACCCTTCATTTTAGCTGCAAATAGTATTAAATACCTTGGAGTAACTATAACCAAAGAAGTAACAGACCTATTTGACAAAAATTTTAAAACACTGAAGAAAGAAATTGAAGAGGATATCAGAAAATGGAAAGCTCTCTCATGTTCCTGGATTTGTAGGATCAACATACTAAAAATGGCAATTCTACCAAAGGCAATCTACAGATTCAATGCACTGCCCATCAAAATCCCAACACAATATTTTTTGGACCTTGAAAGAACAATACTCAATTTCATTTGGAATAACAGGAAAGCCAGGATTGCCAAAACAGCTTTACTCAACAAAAGAACCTCAGGAAGTATCACCATCCCTGACTTCAAGCTGTACTATAGAGCAACAGTAATAAAAACAGCCTGGTACTGGCATAAAAACAGACTTGTGGACCAATGGAATAGAATTGAGGTTCCAGACATTAACCCAAAAACCTATGAACATCTGATCTTTGACAAAGAGGCCCAAAACATTCAATGGAAAAAAGATAGTATATTTAACAAATGGTGTTGGCATAGCTGGATGGAAGTGTGTAGAAAAATGCAAATAGATCTGAGCCTGTCACCCTGCACAAAACTCAAATCCAAGTGGATCAAAGAACTCAACTTAAACCCAGCCACTCTGAACTTGATAGAAAAGAAAGTGGGAAATACACTTCTACAAATTGGCACAGGCCACCACTTCCTAAATATAACACCAGTGTCACAGACACTAAGACCAACAATCAATAAGTGGGATCTCCTGAAGCTAGGAAGCTTCTGCAAAGCCAAGGACACTGTCAATAGGACAAAACGACAGCCTACAGAATGGGAAAAGATTTTCACCAACCCTACAAGTGATAGAGGACTGATCTCTAAGATATATAAAGAGCTCAAGAATCTAGAGCCCAAAACCTTGAATAA